>CAUHTR010008156.1:15696-115942 GCA_959609185.1 Schmidtea polychroa | reverse complement strand
CTTGATAAAAACAATGTAAATTATAGTTCATTTAATGACAATGAACCTCTTAAATCTCATGCTTTAGAGGTTCATTTTTTCGGAAAATATTCGGAAAGTTTTAATAATTTTAAATTTTCTGACATGAAATCATTAGACAATTTCAATATATTTAAAGTAGTGTCAAAATATTTAAAATCATCAAATACATTTAGGAATAAATATCAAACCCAAATAGGTTTAGAATCTGATCTAGTTTATATGTTTTCATATAATGGATGCAATGCCGCATACATTTGAGAGACGGAAAGAATTCTCGCCGTTTTTGCACACACGCGTAAGTCATATTATTGAGGATAGAACAATTTGTAAAAGGGGCAACTGATTTAAAAATTTTATATAGAAACTTTAATAATAAGTGGGAAAGAATGAGGAATTGATGATTAAATCACAATCCTTACAATTAACATTCAATAAGCGACGAATTTATTGAGATTATTTAATTAATTCATTAAATCGTAACCATTACGCTTTTATTGTTTCCATATATAACTGCTGGCATAGATTATGATGACAGGCTGAGGATAATATACTTGAAACATATTTCGTTTGTTTGGCGTCTAGGGCTTTTATATAAATTTGTGTACTGAAATTAATTTTGATTTCGAATAAATTTTCATTGCAGCTGACAGACTGTCATTCAATATTTTATTTTATATTTAACACCGCATTTTGACGTTATTGAAATTAATATAAATTAACTCTAATTTAATATGAGGATTTTTAGAGTTGTCTTATAAATCTGGCTAATCCCAAGAGCAACTGAGGCAAGACATGTAGTTCATTCATAGATTAGAAGGTTTTATATGGAATTAATTCTTGTCCGTCGCATTAGATCCGACTTATTTACAAGGAAAAGCAAGGAGAGATAAATTAGCAGTGACATATCAAGACATTAAGATGAAATTAATTTTATAAATTTTATTTGAGAATTAGAAAAATTTAATTAAGGAACATTATTTGATATGAAAATTATCACAAAAATACCAAGAATGGTTATGTTATGTTAATGTTAAATTATTATCTCTTTTATCTTCAATTCAAACTAAAGATGAAAATTTTTATTAATTTTATTCCTGTTAACTGAAATATAAACAAAAACATTATTTTAATTTTTAAATATTTCTTTCTTTTTCTAGTTTTCATAGATAAATGTTGTGAGTCCTGTGCAGACATTAATTTTTTTTTATTTTTATTGAATTTATTTTTATTGATTTTAAAAACAACTGAATTATTAGGTATATTTGTTTCAAATTAAATCGTTGCCAAATAGATTTGTTTGAAAGTTTAACGAATTTTGAATTTTCATCTTTGTTTTTTTTTTCAATTCGTGATATCTTTTTGCTATCGGAGAAGTTTTTTTAATGTATTCAATATTTGGGGACCCCTCCACAATAGAGGGCCCGGTGCGATTGCATTTGTTGAAAAAACCTGGGAAAAAACCCACAAGAGCCTGAGGTCTATCACAAAGTTCAGGATTAAGAAAATTTTTAATTAAATCAAGAAAAATCTGTTAACAGATTTTGTTAAAGAATTTAACGAAAGAAAATGAATTTTATTATTACTAAGGACTTCTAAAAATGAAATAAGTCCTCATCATTTACTATTTAATCTCTTTATAATCTGGACAACTTATATTCTATTAACTGAATTCAACCGTCTGGCATTTAATTCTAAACTTTCCCCAAATAATAAAATTTTATTTGGTGATTCAAATGGTTGATGCTTTGAGTATACGATGGCTTTTCGAAACTTCCTAACTCCTCTATTATTTTTTAATTCTTTTTTCGGTTATTGATTGCTTTCAAATGTTCTAAAATTTCGATCTCCTTGATTTATTGGTATCTTTTTGTATTAATCTTTGTTCTTTTGGGTTTTTTTATATATTTGTTTGTTGAGAGCCAATCATCCTTTTTATCGTTGAATTTGATTTTGTAATTATCATTTCAAATTAAACGGTCACATCTCAAACTGCGGTTTAAGAATCTATAATTGTAACTTTGAGCCCTACAAAGGTTCTATGGATTCTAATAATTCCCATCAATCTTTTATTAATATATTCGTCTTTAACTTTTTATTTTTCACCTACTCATACCTTTTATATTATACTCACTTATTGCAAATATGAATTCGAACAAAAAGTTTTGTAATAAAATAAATGCAAATTACAAAATAATAATGACCAAATTCTGGGAAACTCTCCATTTTATAGGAGACGATTCCCATGATGGCTAAACTTCCTTTAATAGTTTAGTTAAACAAAATTTTAGTTTCGATATTTTTATTTTTGTATTTTGGTTCGGTTACAATTTTTTATAATTAAATTCTTTTAGAATTTTTTATTTTTTATTTCATTCATAAAAAATTTAACACTTTTTGAATTATTTTCAATAGTTTTTTATCGAATCTGTTGACGGATTTATTTTTAATTTTTGAACTACTTGAAAATGTTCAGCCACTTGGGATTCTATCTCAAAGCCATATTACATTGGTTTTCATATTTCTGGACAACAGTTTATTCAAATAAAAATTTTAAAATAACATACTCAGTATTAAAAAAATTATCTGAAAGAGTCAAGAAAATTGTCCTTATTAGAAATACCCGGAGATATCAGTAAAACAAAAGAGATTTTTTAAAAGATTGTAAAGTGAATGATAGTAGAATGATAGTTGAGAAACCCTCTCCAACCGTTAACCTTCAAATCTACTTACTTAAACCTTTTCATTAAGTAATCTAAACTTTAGATAATAATTTTTTGTTTATATTTTTTGTGTGTAATATATAATAATTATTGTTTTATTATTAATATATAATAAAAAATTTCAGTCCAAATTTCCAGAAGAGTTAACGAAAAACAATACTGTTCGAAAGCTACCGAAAATTAACAGTAAAATAATTTAGTATGATTTAATTTCATTGAAATCTTTAACAGTTATTTATATATTTTAGTCTTTACCGAAATGGCGATGTTTATACAGGGCCGACTAAAATAATATTTAATCATCGGATCTTACTAACCATGGAAAAGATTCTTGAAAATGTTGCTGAAAAAGTGACATTGGTAAATAATAAACCGATAAAAAGTGAAGGCACAATATTGTATAATATATGAAATAATTCAGTTATTATTTTGTTACAATTGTACAAATTATTTTGAAATTTAAACTAAGAAATATATATCTTACGCTCTGTATATTTATTTATACCCTCAGTTACGGCAGAAAATATGACTACACAAACGGCAATGGAAAAGTTGAATCCATTTATTTTCTTCTCGTTTAATATCATGAACCGATTAATACCATTCCAAACTAAATTCCTATAATTTTGTTTTAATCTTCGCAGTTTTGAAATCCTCAGGAGTTGATGAGATTATGCAATTATCCAAACTTATTATATATTCACTTGAAAAAAGCAGTGACGAAAATTCGTGAATATCAACAACATCGATTTATTTAGTGATTCATAGTCTTCAAGCTCTTTTTAATTATGTCAATGCAAGTGGAAGTTGTGGATAAAGTGGAGTATTGAAGTGATATTCGGTTTTGCCTTCTTTTTGCTTAAGACAATCAGGGAATTATTGAAAATTTGACACGAGTCTATTAAACAAATTCCACTCAAAGTCTACAATTAAATTAGGGATTGCAGAATTTAAGAGGGGATGTTAAAGTGTAAATCTCGAAAAAAGAAAAGGGCGTCCCACGTCCTCGACAAATGAGAACAATAAAGAAAAATTGGAAAGATAGTGCTTGAGGATCGTTGAGTACTCTCCAGACAGCTGGCTGATGCCCAACAAGTCTCCAAAGGCTCACTTCGACAATTGCTACAATTTTTACAATCGTACAAAGGTTCCTTATGATAGAAATGTGTGCAAATCGACGGAAAGCATGTTTTCATAACTTTTCAATTTATTACACATATGAAACTAGATCTTAGAGAAACCTATCACTGTTGACGAGCCACCTTTAAGTATTCATGTGGTTGAATTGAGGCGGAAGTCACTGAAATGATAAAAACCTGAAGAAGGCAATGTTTGGAAGGTCTGTTCTGGAATGGTCTGTTCATGAGCTCATGGTGACCGTGTTTTGGAGCTACAATGAAGTTGATCGACTTTGTTGAAAAAAGAAAAACAGTCAATGGGGAATACTATGACCTGCTTACTGGGAAAGTTTGCAGATTGGCTCCAAGATCTCTAAGAATTCCTTACTGATTTCATTTTTATATCATAATTTTTTTAATCGTTTTTAAATCACTTTTATATCAAGTTATTTTTAATCGTTTTTAAATCATTTTTATATCAAGTTATTTTTAATCGTTTTTAAATCATTTTTATATCATAATTTTTTTAATCGTTTTTAAATCACTTTTATATCAAGTTATTTTTAATCGTTTTTAAATCATTTTTATATCAAGTTATTTTTAATCGTTTTTAAATCATTTTTATATCATAATTTTTTTAATCGTTTTTAAATCATTTTTATATCATAATTTTTTTTAATCGTTTTTAAATCACTTTTATATCAAGTTATTTTTAATCGTTTTTAAATCATTTTTATATCAAGTTATTTTTAATCGTTTTTAAATCATTTTTATATCAAGTTATTTTTAATCGTTTTTAAATCATTTTTATATCAAGTTATTTTTAATCGTTTTTAAATCATTTTTATATCAAGTTATTTTTAATCGTTTTTAAATCATTTTTATATCATAATTTTTTTAATCGTTTTTAAATCATTTTTATATCAAAATTTTTTTGATCGTTTTTAAATCACTTTTATATCAAGTTATTTTTAATCGTTTTTAAACCACTTTTATATCATAATTTTTTTAATCGTTTTTAAATCATTTTTATATCAAGTTATTTTTAATCGTTTTAAACCACTTTTATATCATAATTTTTTAATCGTTTTTAAATCACTTTTATATCAAGTTATTTTTAATCGTTTTTAAAATCATTTTTATATCAAGTTATTTTTAATCGTTTTTAAATCATTTTTATATCAAGTTATTTTGAATCGTTTTTAAATCATTTTTATATCATAATTTTTTTAATCGTTTTTAAATCACTTTTATATCAAGTTATTTTTAATCGTTTTTAAATCATTTTTATATCAAGTAATTTTTAATCGTTTTTAAATCATTTTTATATCAAGTTATTTTTAATCGTTTTTAAATCATTTTTATATCAAGTTATTTTTAATCGTTTTTAAATCATTTTTATATCAAGTTATTTTTAATCGTTTTTAAATCATTTTTATATCAAGTTATTTTTAATCGTTTTTAAATCATTTTTATATCATAATTTTTTTAATCGTTTTAAATCACTTTTATATCAAGTTATTTTTAATCGTTTTTAAATCATTTTTATATCAAGTTATTTTTAATCGTTTTTAAATCATTTTTATATCATAATTTTTTTAATCGTTTTTAAATCACTTTTATATCAAGTTATTTTTAATCGTTTTTAAATCATTTTTATATCAAGTTATTTTTAATCGTTTTAAATCATTTTTATATCATAATTTTTTTAATCGTTTTTAAATCATTTTTATATCATAATTTTTTAATCGTTTTTAATCACTTTTATATCAAGTTATTTTTAATCGTTTTTAAATCATTTTTATATCAAGTTATTTTTAATCGTTTTTAAATCATTTTAAATCAAGTTATTTTTAATCGTTTTTAAATCATTTTTATATCATAATTTTTATAATCGTTTTTAAATCATTTTTATATCAAAATATCATTTATCATTTTACTGGGTCTAAAAATGGGATCCCTTGATGAATTAGTTTCCTGATTGGTTTTCAATTAAGATAAAAAAATGAGGGTCTTTGATCTTGACAACTTTCCCTCTAAAGAATTATGATATGTGTTGTGGTTCAACAGGAGAGGCACAAAAATGAGGTGAAAAATCAAAATACCAAATACACAGTAAAAATTTAAAGTACAAAATATTAATTAAAAAATCAAACATTTAAAAATGAATATCTTCCGGGGAAACTGGTATGGGCGATGCTAAATAATGAGACGAGTTCAACTATAATAAAATAAAATCAATTGGGGTCCCTAGAAGGAATAAATTACAAAAAACAAAAATTAATTAAAAATTAATTAACTAATGGAGAACCTGAGCTAATGGAGAACTCGAGCTAATGGGAAACCGGAGACAATGGAAAACCCGAGCAATTTGAGAGAACCTGAATTAGAGAGAGAAGTTTTCTAATTTTAGATGGAAGATATCGCTTGTACAAAACTGGCAAAGGCTTAGTCGATTTTTGAGACCTACACTCCATTCTTTCCTCAGTGCATAGGATTTCCCAGCAAATGCAGTACAATCAAGAAGAATGAATGCATACTTTGAGTACAAATATTAATGACGTGGTTTAACAAAGAATCTAACACTAATTATTTTCTTTAATTTGTATATCTTTTAATAAAAAAATTACCTTGTTTCTTTATTTTTACTATATGAGGTGATAAGAAGTACATAGCCTCTTTGACTAATCTGAAAGAGAATACCAATGAGTTTGGTCTAGGGCGTAAAATAACAATATTGTGTTTAATTGTAAATTGAGAGGCACGGAAAACTCAACAAATATAAAGTTGTACATAAATAGGCAAATCAAAATGAATTCTATTAAATCGAAAAATAAAAATAATCCAATCAAATGTAAAAATGCTATTATTTCCATGACGATTCTTGATATGAAAAGATACGCTTGATTAAAATGTCTATCAACAATCTAGAAGCTGTTTTTTCAATGTCTGAATGCTCCAAAAAACGAAGTGAAAAATCTTCATTAACAGATTCACTTAACGAGAAAGCAAAAACTATAACAATTTTTAGAAATGGCAGACAGTTCGATTTAGGCAGAAAAGTCGTGTGGAATCCGAAACAAATTCGAACCTGGGACGCTTTCATTGACTATTTGAGTTTGATAACCGAGTCACCAATTAGATTAATAAGAACTCCGAAAAATGGAAGCTCAGTGAACCATTATGAAGAGATTGAACATTCTGGAAGTTACGTTGCTATCGATAAATATCAAAGATTTATTCCATTGAAGTAAGCACAATTAACCTTTTTAAATACCTTGAAAAAGCTAATTTTGAATGAGAAATATTAACTATAACTAGTATTTCAAAAATTTTAAATTTATAATTTTTTATTTATAATTATTTATAATTATTTGTATTTCAAATACTACTACTACAGAAAATAATAATAATAATAATAATAATAATAATAATAATAATAATAATAATAATAATAATAATAATAATAATAATAATAATAATAATAATAATAATAATAATAATAATAATAATAATAATAATAATAATAATAATAATAATAATAATAATAATAATAATAATAATAATAATAATGAAGTATTGCAGAAGCTGATACGATAGAGTGTGAACCAAAAATATGAACCAAGCACAAAATGTATAAATAATTTACTGGGGTACAATTGTGCATTACATACGTTATAAATGCTGTAGGTGCTTACTCAAATTTTTATTGTTCTATTAAAAGATCAGTATTATTTTTATTTTCCAAAATACTATTTTTTATAATAATTTACATCTCTGATATTCAATGTCCAAAGAAAAATATCTCGAAACCCAGAAAATATAGACAGCTGAAAATAAGTAACGCAGATAGTCCTTAACTCAGAGTGAGCAAGAATATGTTTTGAAACCTGAAATTCTTCAAGGACACCAAAAATAGTGGGAGATTAAAATCAAAATTACATATAAATTTCTTCTAATTTAAAAATTTAAATAGCATTAGAAGCAGAATTAAATTACATGATTTTTTTCGCATTACATACTTTTCGTCAGATTTATAATTCTGTTGGAAATTCTTATTTTAGTTAGTAAAATTTGTTTCAATAAATTGAAAAGCAGCAGATTTTTTTCTGAATTCCAAATTTTATACAGTTTTACAATGGATTAGGCAAGACCACGTTAAGAAATGGTTATAGCAATTTTGAGGTGTCGACACTGACGCAATAAACCAAATGTCCCCACTTGTTTACTTTTCCGTTTTCCCTAAAGATTTCAAATTTTCTTGAACAAACTAATATTTAACATTATTTGTGTTGAATATTCTAGGAAACCTTTTTAATCACGACCACTGGCGTAATCAGATCCTTGTATCACAGTGGTCAGCCCCAGTTAATCGGAGGGACGTTTAAACATTCTTTTTCAAATAGAAACGTATTATGCACGATATACTACGCCTCTATTGAAATAAAAATTATTTTCTATAAAATTTATATATAATACAATAAAAAAATTTTAAAGCTAAGAAAATCACATTTATGTAGTTATTACATGTAATTTAATCTTGACTAAAATAAAATTATAAGTTTAAAATATTTTTTTTACGGATGTCTAACATTAAAATAATATAAACATTACAAGCTTTCTGCATAGCCAGTGCAAATCCCAATAGTAGACTAGTTTCGAGCTTTTGGATCTCATCAGTACTATGCAGGATATAAGATTTGATAAAACAAAATCAAAACTAGAAGAGACAAATATAAACATTTATAATGAAAAAAATAATGTTTATTTTTTTAATTCAATTAAGTTTTCAAATCGTACAATTTTATAACTCACTTAATACATATTTTTCTAGTTTGGTTGGGAGGGGGCAATGGAGTGGCATTGTCCATTTCCCTTCGTACTATGTTAACTGTGGGCAAATGCGGCTTTTCGTTGGGTCAAGTCCGATTCCCATTAAAATATATTTTTATTATATTTGAATTGTATTACAAAAATTTTGAAATAATTATATTCTTTTTCAAAATTACATTTTTTATATGTGTTATGTTTTTATATGTGACTTGTGAAAATATGCAATTACATTAAATAAAAGATTTTGAATTTATCTATCTACACATTTCTCTTTATAAAATATAAGAAACCGGATCGTGACTCTTTTTGGCCTCATGTGTGCCCACTCCTTTACTATGCCAAAACTTAATTTTGTCTAAATTATAACAAAGATGATATTATTGTGGGCTTCTAGACCAATTAAATGCTACTGTGTGGAGAAAAAGGAGAAGACGGATGATGGATTGTTGTCTCTATCTACAACTGGATAATGCTAGACCACCTCTATTTCATCGCAACAAAAAATAAGCTGCAGCTAGTGCATGTAATTATTTTACCCTATCTCCCTTACTAACCTAACATAGCACCGTCATATTTCTATCTCTTTCGCCTCATGAAAATGTCATTGTGTGGTAAGAATTTCATCTCTGCCGCCGAAATACAAAAGAGTTTCAAGTGTTGATTTATTCAAAACCACCAAAATTCGTCGATGATATCAATAAACTTCCTCAAAGATGGAAACGTTGTATTGAACATTATGACAACTAGTTGTTGTTGTTGTTTATGGCAAAAACTGCTGTGTCCAAACCTATATCTCAGTCATTCTTAAGACAGACCCGCCTGAAAATTCCGAATATCCCACAGCGGCAATCTGCCCTACTATCAAAATAATTAGTAGGATTTCATCACAGATATCATTGAGTTAAATGTTGGAACAAGAATATTTAAATAAAAATTTTGTTTACAATTTTTATAAAATGATTTTATTTAAAAAATATTTTTATCAAAGAAAAACAAAAATAATTGTAACAATGAAAATTTTTAAGCTATATCGAAAACTCAAAAAAGCTTCTCATCAATAAATGGGATTTTGGAAAATCACCAAAGAAAAATAGCAAACTAATCAAGCAAAAAGATTTAGTGAGTATTTTTGTTAATATAAATAATAAATTTAAAATTTAATTTTGGTAAAATTATAACAATAAATCTTAAATTTCTAAATTATCCAATAAAAGATTAAATTTTGCAATAATTTATATTAATTACAATTTTAAAATAATTTAAAGCATACATCAACTAGATCAGTGTTTCTCAAACGGTGTGTCGCGAGACTTTTTTTCTCCAAAAAAGTTGGTAATAAAAAAAAATTACAAAAACTATATCAAGCTTTTTGTTATGAAAAAGTCGCTTCTGTGGATCAAAATTACAAAGAATTGTCTTCATTACCTTATATCAGTGGTTCGAAACCCGTGTTCCGCGATTACGCTTCCAATGTTCCGCGAAAAAATGACATTTTATCTTTAAATTTGCATTTAAGATACATATCATCAAAAACCTCAATTAATTTTTTTATAAGATAATTCAATAAGAAAGCCGTTACACAGATATATAAACATACAAATATAAAAGTGTTTTTATTGCTTGTTATTGTTGCGCGTGGTATTTCCCTTGCTTATAAGAAGGCATTGTTTACGTTTACGACAGATTTATAGTAATTTGTGATTGTTCACTCATTGTGTCAAGTATTTTTTTTGTCAGTGTTCCGCGTAAAAATAATCATGTGAATGGTGTTCCGCGCTTTTATATTAATTGAGAATCACTGCCTTATATAAATCTCTCGTAATCATATTTAATTAGTATAGACTAAAAAGCAGCTTTTTTATATATCATTGGAAAATCAAAAATTTTTTTTTGATTTTTGGGCAGGTGTGCCGCGAGCGAGTAAAGTCTGAGAAACACTGAATTAGATAGTGCATGCACTGACTAAAATGTATAATTTGACTGTAACATATATTTTTTAAATTTTGTTATTTTAGTTGTGTGATTCGTTAAGACCATCGACTAAAAAAGAATGATTTAAAAAGTTTATTAAATTTAATTTACTAAAATAATCTGTTAAAACAAAATAAAATTTCTTACTTAGTAACTAAGATGCTATTTTATTTAAAAAATGCCTTTGACAAACAAATTGGATAGTTTTAAATTAGTTTATAAAGAAAAATAAATTGGACACAGTTCAGATGTTTATTTCAGATTTTGTAATTTTGCCGGATTGAAAAAAAAACAGAAAGCAATTAACAAATTAATTTGGGTTTAAATTTGCAATATTTTCCTTTTCAGAAATCAGACAATTTCCATCAAGTTTCGGAAGTTATTAAATTGACAATATTTTACTAGATTTTATGAAATTAGAAATCGAAAAATATTTTTAGTCTATTTCATTTGCCCATTCAGTAGCGGAGAATTTTTCCCAATTCAAATTAAATTATTTTAACATTTTTATAAGAATAAAATTTAAAAAGCCTTCACCATCAATAGCAAAAGATACTTCATAACATGAGTTATTTCGAAATTCTTGAATTTGTATCCGTTTTAATAACAAAAATCACTGAGTTTGATGATTCAGTAGCAGCCTGGCGTAATACAGTATTTGATTGAACATACCCCTTTGAGACCAATGGTCTGACTCATATCCCATACAGATAAGACATAATTTTACTATTACCATTGTAAATAGTTTCAACTTAATGTCATAGTGTATTTATTTCGTCTTTAACCTTGATTTTGTTATATCCGAGTATAATATCCATAAAAAAAGTTACTCCAATCTATATCTGGAAGTTTCAAATATCCGCTCCCTCTTGATAGACCAATATTATGCGTGAAATGATTAATTTCGTCAACAATATTTTGATTAATTAATTTGTAATGAAGCAATTTCATTGTATGGAAGCCACAGCTCCTTAAAATTACAATATTCGTCTCTAACATTTATTTATACTCCGAAAAATCTTGATTTTTCAATTGTTAATTTGTACATTTAAATTAAATTTGCAGAATTTCAATTAATTTGCATTCAACTTTTGTTTGAATTTAAAATTTACTTGCACTCATTTACATAACTCAAACCATATTAGCCTAAATTGCAATAATATTTAAAATTTTGAAATAAATAACTCTAATTGAACAGTATACATCCTAATTAAATCCTAATTAAATAAATTTATTAAAATTCAAAATATGTCCTTGTCATATTTAATAAAACAACTCAGAAAAATTTATCAATAATGGTTTTCGTATATGCTTCAATTTAATTTAATATTTAATTAATATTCAATATTTTACTGTAATTCTCAGACATTAAAAATTGTTGAGGATACCTAAATGGAAAATAACATAATAAATAAATAAATTACCTGGGGCAAGATCGCCATGACAAACGGGACGATAGTAGTAAATAGTAAGGACTCCAACGCACTTTCAAGGTCATGAAATATGTCCAGATCAAATATAGGTGAATTGAATCATTTATTTTTTTAAATTAACATTTTATTTAATTACTTCCTTTTTAATTTTTTTTTAATTTTATTAATTAATTATTTTATTATGTTTTTATTTTAATTACTAACTTTAGTTAATTTTTAATTTATTACATTTAATTAATTAATTAGTTTATTAATATTTTATTTTAATTACTAACGTTATTTAATTATTATTATTATTATTATTATTTATTTATTTATTTATTTAAGTTATTTTTAATCTTTTTTAAATCATTTTTATATCAAATTATTTTTAATCGTTTTTAAATCGTTTTTAAATCATTTTTATATCAAGTTATTTTTAATCGTTTTTAAATCATTTTTATAACCGCCACCAAATTTTTGTTTCCCTGGCACCAAAATACAGAACGAAAATTTTAAGAGGAAATTCAATTACTCTCGGCTTTTAAATTATCCATGGCTAGTTTATTCCAAATCAATTGACGCGGTCTATTGCAAGTATTGCTGCTTGTTTGCTACAAACAACCCTGCAGATCGTGCAACTCAAGCTCTTGGTCAGTTGGTGAAAGACCCTTTCAAGACTTGGCGTAAAGCAACAAGAACATTTAATAAACACCAAATTACCAATTATCATAAATATTCAGTTTTGCGTTCAGACGATTTGCAAACGGTTGTTGACGGAAAGCGGCAATCGGTTATTGATCTCATTGATACCTGCAGGGTCAAACAGGCTAAGGAAAATCGTTTAAAGCTAACGCCAATAATAAAAACCCTTTTGCTTTGTTGTAGAAATGGTTTTCCACTTCGGTGACATCGAGATACGGACACCTTTAATATGAATATTGATGAAATTGACAAAAGTACAATACGCCAAGAAGGAAACTTTCGTCAATTAATAAGATTTCGTCTTGAATCAGTGGATCAGGCTCTTAAAGAACATTTAGAAACCTCTTCAAAAAATGCCAATTATTTGTCTTGGAAGATTCAAAATGAAATCATAAATGCCTGCATTCAAATAATACTAAAACGTATTGTCGAAAGAGCAAATCAAAGTGAATGCTTTTCTGTGCTTGCCGATGAAACCACAGATATGTTGACGCAAGAGCAATTTTCTATTTGCATATTGTTCATCGACAAAGACAAAGAAATGAATGAGTCCTTTTTGCAGTTTGTGCCTGTAGTAAGCACATCAAGTGAAAGCCTGTCTAATACATTGGTGCAGTTTTTGAGTAGCATTGGGTAAAATCTTTCTTATTTAAAAGGACAAGGCTACGATGGCGCAGCAGCAATGTCTGGCAGATTTAACGGAGTTCAAGCTAAAATAATGGATTTATACCCTTCTGCATTATACGTTCATTGTGCTTCACACTCGTTAAATTTAGCTTTGCCTGATGTATGTCAAATACAGGACATCAGAAATTGTATGGGTGTCGTGGAAAAATGTTACAGTTTCATGAATACACCGAAAAGTGATGCAGTTTTTCAAAAGCAAATTTGCCCAAATGCAAAACTAACTAAACTGAAAAAATTATGTCCAATACGTTGGGTTGAAAGACATGATTCAATCATGATAAATGTTGAATTACTTAATCCTCTTATTCTCGCCCTAGAAGAAATTCAAACTTGGAAAAACAAAGAATCGTCTTCGGGTGCACATATTTTACTCTGTGCTATTAAAAGTACCAATTTTTTCTTATCAATTTTGACTGTGGAAAAAATATTTTCTTACACTTTACCACTAAGCAAAATATTGCAAACTGAGTCACTTGAACTTGTAACAGCCATTAAAATTTGCGAAGATGTAGTTGGACAGTTTGAGAAATTTCGTAAATCAGCAGTTACTGTTTTCAATGAAATATACAAATGAGCTGAAGTATTATTGAGAGAAATGGTAGATACCAACTATGCTATTTCAATTCCGCGCATAAATAAACGACAAATCCACAGATGCAATATTAGTTCTCAATCCCTGGAAGAATAATATCGCATTTCATTATTTATCCCATTTTTGGACGCAACAGTAACTCAATTAAAGGAGAGGTTTCTGAAACACGCAATATTGAAAGCATTTAATATTTTAATTCCATCAAATACAAATACTAGTCACCATGAGTATAACACAAATTTAGAGATATTATTGCAAAAATATAACACCGATTTAAATTGCACAATAAATATGTTAATAGCCAAATACGAACTGTGGCAAACAAAGTTCAGTTTAAATCCAATACAAAAAATTTCAAGTGTTTTGCAATACCTCTGCGAATGCAGTGAAGAAATATTTCCCAACATTTTCAAATTGCTTAAAATCTTGCCCACACTTCCCGTGACAACAAGTACGATTGAAAGGTCATTTTCAACTTTAAAATATTTAAAGAACTATTTGAGAAGCACCACGGCAGAAGACCGGATAAATGGTTTGGCTTTGCTCTATATATATCGAGACATGCCTATAACGGAAGAAGAAATATTTAATATATTGCAGGAAAGAAAGAGGAAATTAAATATTGTTCTGTAAGGGTCGATTTATAAGTAATATTACTCCTTTGTTGTTTTTGCATTTTGCACAAATTTATCGATTTGTTTTGTAAGTTTTTATGCTCTGCTATATAATTTATCAAATTTTTATAATAAATCAAATATTAAATATTAAAAAAGCCCTGGCCAGTGTAGCATATGTGGGTCCTTTAGTGCAAGGCCCACACTTGACCCTTCTTGGGCCGATACTGACAGCGTACCCCATTCAAAATTCCTGATTGCGCCACTGCCCTTCTATAGGTGTAGGATTTGTCAATTCGTAGGATTGTTCTATTCGTTTTCAAATTCTCATTGGTCACCGATTACCACTTTTCCTCCACAAAAATATTGGTTTTTACATTTTCCAAAGTTTAATTATTTTTAATTGATTTTCATGATTCGTAAATTTTTTTATATTTTATTTCGTATCTTTTACATAACCCAAACAATAATAATTTTGTAATTTGTTTAATAAATACAAACTATATATATATATATATAGTTTTTTATATCTTGCCTGATGATGACAAGAAAATGTCGATATAAATGGTTTGATATATGTTTGATTGGCGCCTTCTAATATATATGTGATTTTTCATTGAAACTGAACAAATAAAGTTGATTAAAAATACAATGCCTTTTATTTGAAAACAGCTACTTTTTTCAAGTCCAATTATTCAAGCTACCTTTATTCTTATGCAACACTTACACCTCCATCCGAGCTCACGCCTCCAATTATTTTGAAGATCTGCGAAATCCATTCGACCTTCTCAACTTGTGACTCCAAAGAATAAAAACTTCTTAGTTCTGAAAATGAAAACTCACTCTCATTTTTGTTTTTGCTTTCATTGGAAAACTACTGTAATACTCAATGAGACCAATTTGATGTCCGATACATGTTGATTGATTCCATTCACCGTTAGTTGTGTTTCAGAGATCAGGCCGGTAGCGTTTCCGAATTTCCATGGCGTAAAACTTTTCAAAGCCTTACATAAACTCATGCTTATCTTGCATATCTTGAATTTAATATCAGTGATTGAGCTAAGGATTAGCTTGAAAACTGGAATAGATATCGCCAAGCATGTTATGATTTAAGATTTGCTAGAACGGAATACATCTCAACGCCTTCTCACACCTTTGAAATGAACTACTTGGAATTCCAATAATGACGCGTCAACTCGTTTTTGTAGATATGTTAATTTTAAATATACCACAGCAACACCTTCAAACCATTTTATTTATATTCTTCCATGTCAATTATATTCTCCTCACTCCATTCAACGTTCTCTTCGACGTAATCAACTTTTTCAAATTAGTTCATTATGTGTGTGTTTGCATGAACATACACCATTCTCTCAATAGTCTTCGGATTTAATCGTCCTCTCCTAAAATTTTGAAAGAAACCAAATAAACTCCAATTTCTTTCAGAAGCATTTAATACGCGTATGACAAACCTCTAGAGCTGCGGCACAGCAGAGCCAAAATTGTGTCACAATTGATGTGCAGGCATAGTAGCTGCTGCATCTCTTGCCACTGGTTGTACAGATATTCCTATGCCCTGATTTAAAGGAATTTAGTTATTTAGCTCTCCTACATCACAATACAGTCGCTCAACCAAATCGTAGAATCCAGTCATTACTTCGTTATTTGCGTGTTGATTCATGTTAAGATACTCCGGGTGTAGCAGAAATCAAGCGACATTATGGTCCAATTCTTTCTATTGATGTTATTATCGCTTGGGAGATATAACCAGAGTCCTATATGTTACCAGTAGTATCAATACTTCCTATAAATGTTGATCCAAATGATGACACAAACAGAATGTTTAATAATGGTCTGTTTTGTGCTTCAGATCAGCCGTCACTCACAATAATATCCATTTTGACATTCAAGTCAGTAAAAATAGAATCCTGACCAGCTTTTTCACTTTAGAGTATTCTTTGTCACAAGCAATGTTGTTCGTAAAGGATGATCAGATAGTGGCTTATATGTTAGTCATACTTTCCGATTTTTGTGCACATCCCTGTGAAATATTTGTTATTAACGACATTAAAACTAACATCAGTGCTATAGATAATTCTTGCATTTGATTCATCTAACTCTTTTCAAACAAATCACTTTTATATCATAATTTTTTTAATCGTTTTTAAATCATTTTTATATCATAATATTTTTAATCGTTTTTAAATCATTTTTATATCATAATTTTTTTAATCGTTTTTAAATCATTTTTATATCATAATTTTTTTAATCGTTTTTAAATCATTTTTATATCATAATTTTTTTAATCGTTTTTAAATCATTTTTATATCATAATTTTTTTAATCGTTTTTAAATCATTTTTATATCATAATTTTTTTAATCGTTTTTAAATCATTTTTATATCATAATTTTTTTAATCGTTTTTAAATCATTTTTATATCATAATTTTTTTAATCGTTTTTAAATCACTTTTATATCAAGTTATTTTTAATCGTTTTTAAACCACTTTTATATCATAATTTTTTTAATCGTTTTTAAATCATTTTTATTTCATAATTTTTTTAATCGTTTTTAAATCATTTTTATATCATAATTTTTTTTAATCGTTTTTAAATCATTTTTATATCATAATTTTTTAATCGTTTTTAAATCACTTTTATATCAAGTTATTTTTAATCGTTTTTAAATCACTTTTATATCAAGTTATTTTTAATCGTTTTTAAATCATTTTTATATCATAATTTTTTTAATCGTTTTTAAATCATTTTTATATCATAATTTTTTTAATCGTTTTTAAATCACTTTTATATCAAGTTATTTTTAATCGTTTTTAAATCATTTTTATATCAAGCTGCTATTTAAAAATTGTAAAGAATCAATGAATCTAATTCTATGTTTTCAAATATAATAAAGATCCAATTAAACAAAAACTAAATTTTAGAATTAAATTATCATTTTTTGGCTGTAACTAATCTCGACCGACTGCTTAATTACAGAGATAGAGTAGAAGGAGTCAGAATCCAATCACATTGGTGGCATACATGTCTTCATGGGTTTAAAAATCTGCTTTTGAAAGACATATAGGTCTTTGTATGAAGAATGCGTAGCGGACGACTCTATACTCAATGCCAGAGAATAAATATATCGAATTTAGAGACTGGAGTAAAACTATAAAACAGTAGTTTGTTGTCTACGCGGACTTTGAATCGATATTACCTCTAGATGACAAACACTTCCAAAAACATGAGCCGATTGCTTCTGAATTTGTGCTTCTTCATCAAGGTTGTCCGATCCGAAATGAAACATTTGTTGGGAAAAACTGTATTATGCAGTTTATGCAAGCATTGGATGATATAGCTACAGACATAGTTTATCCGTGGTATAAAATTAATGGATCAAAGGAAATGATGGAACTCACTTGGGAACAGCAGGAAGAATTCACGACTCAAACTCATTGCTACCTTTGTAAAAAGATTATCAATATACCTGTTAGAGATCATGATCATTTTACTGGTCAATATCTCTGAGCAGCATGTCAAGATTGCAACTTGGCTAGAAGAATCAATCCGTCTTTACCTGTTGTATTTCATAATCTTCGTGGATATGACATTCATCATGCATATTAAAATATGCAATTGAAAAATTCCCCGATTGGAATTTAATTGTTATTCCTCAATCAACAGAAAATTTTCTCACATTACAGCAACATCGAAAGGCAGAAGAATTAGATTCATTGATTCTTTACAATTTTTAAATTGCAGCTTGGCAAATTTATCAAAAAACTTGCCACGTCTTCCACTGACCTCAGTTGTTTTCGAATCGCAGATGATGACTTGTAAAAACCTTTTTCCTTATGATATGGCTACGTCAATAGATGTTTTACAGTCAATAACAGAATTACCACCGATTTCGGAAGGAGCTAGTCAAGAAGATTATATACATGCAAATCAAATCTGGCGACAATACAACTGTGAGACATTGGTAGATTACATGCTAGTATATTTGAAGTTGGATGTTTTTCTATTAGATATGTTTGAGGCTTCCAGAGAAAAAACGTTTGACGAAGATGGACTTGAGGCTCTGTCGTTTGTTTCCATACCTGGATTAAGTTGGGTATCAGCTATTAAACAATTAGCTGAACGGATAGAACTTATTCAAGATCCAGAGCTTTACCGTTTATTTGAAGCTGGTATTCGCGGTGGAATGACATTTATCAACAAACATCATGTTGGAGCTGATGAATCCACACAAATGTCATACCTAGATGTTAATAATTTATATGGATAGTATTATTAAAAGATGTATGAATGGAGATGAGTTTGATGGAGATCGTGGATATATTTTGGAGTATTGATATCGTCATTCCAGATAGTATACAGAATAAACTAGATGATTTATCTATAGCTCCTGAGCTTTGTTATCCGCCTGGAAGTAAAGTTGAAAAGTTGTTATTAACACACGAACCAAAGACCAATTATGTTAATTATAGTAGAGTTTTGACTGAATGGTTGAGTTATGGCGCAAAAGTCACAAAAGTTAATCGCGCTGTAGAATTCAAGTAAGTAGCTATTTTCAAAAGCTATATTGATTACAATACTCAAATGAGAGGAGCTAGTACAGATTCATTTCAGCGAGATTATTATAAGTTAAAGAACAACATTTTATATGGTAAAACCGTGGAAAACCTTAAGAAACGTATAAACTTGAGATTATGCAGCAAAAGCAAAAGATTGATAACTTATTGTAGTAATCCTATGTTTTGTCGTAGCATCAAGATTGCGGATGATCTTATTGCTGTTATACTGGATATGGAGATGGTGTGTTTGGATAAACCAATGTATATTGGACAAACCGTACTTGATTTATCTAAACTTTGCATGTACCAGTTTCAATATAAAGAACTGCAGAATTATAGAGGAGAATTCAATCGTCAAATTAATGTAGTAGCCGGTGACACAGATTCCTTCTTTTTAGAGTGTAAAAATGTTGATTTACGCTTACAACTTCAAATTATCCAGTGGCCGATCCATTGTTCTCAGATAAAATTTGTTCGGTAATCGGGAAAGTAAAGGATGAGGATAAAGGAAATCAATATAAAGAATGGGTGTTTCTTCGACCCAAGTGCTACTCACTCCAAGGCGATAAAAACACTCTAAAAGCCAAAGGAACAAGACTTACAAATTCTAATCTTACACATGAAGCCTATAAAAAGTGTATACTGATGGTGGAACAGTTAGCATCCCACAAAAAAGAATAGGAAGTGTCAATCATCAATTGTATACTTTCATGACAGAAAAACGAGCTCTCCAATGTTTGGACGATAAAAGGTATCGGTACAATTGTAATGAAAGTTATGCCTACGGTCACTATAAGATTCGTCAAATGCATATTGCAACTGCTATGTCTAGAAATGAATGCAAATCGAAACAAGCACTGTAACAATTAAATTTATGTGAATAATAAAATATATATTGTGAATAATTTGACTTAGTTAATTAAAATAAATTTTATCATTTAATAATTCATTTGTCAAATTAATTTAGATAATTAGTTTCAAGTAAGAAATATATTATTTTCGTGTTTATTTATTTATTTATTTTTTCCGAAAAATTAATATCCAGTTTATTTAAAATTAACACATCGTTTTATTTTATAATAAACTAAATAATTTCTAATTAAAATTTTATTCAAATTGAAATATTTTTGTTATAATTTACGCTCTTGATGTAAATGTAAAATTTAAAAAAAAAATAAATAAATAATAATAATAATTAAATAACGTTAGTAATTAAAATAAAATATTAATAAACTAATTAATTAATTAAATTAAAAAGAAAAAAAATAAATAAATAAAGTAATTAAATAAAATTTAAATTTAAAAAAAAAATAAAAAAAAATAATAATATTTAAATAGCGTAAGTAATTAAAATAAAATATTAATACACTATAAAATTAATTAATTGTAATAAATTAAAAATTAAATAAAGTAAGTAATTGAAATAAAACATAATAAAATAATTAATTAATAAAATTAAAAAGAAAAAATTAAAAGGAAGTAATTAAATAAAATGTTAATTTAAAAAAATAAATGATTCAATTCACCTATATTTGATCTGGACATATTTCATGACCTTGAAAGTGCGTTGGAGTCCTTACTATTTACTACTGACGATCTATGGGAACTCAGAAAAGAAAGCGGAAGCAAAAAGAAATGAGAAATGAGGAAGAGAAGAGAAACAAAAGAAATCAAACATGAAAATTAAAACCAAGGTCAGTACTAATTAATTAGTTCAAAAAGAAAAAGGAATTTCGAAATTGGGAAAATAGGAAAAACAACAATACTCTTATCTCGACAGCTTGTCAGTGATAACAGAATTGCTGGGAGAAGGCGGTTAAACAGAAAAGGAAAAAGGGAAAATAGCTTAACAGCCGTCAAAGATAAAAATGGAACAGTCGGGAAAGGCAGGAGAAAGAAAGTGGAAAAACACTTGATTATCTTGAGTGCCACAATAGAAGCAAACTATATAAAGAGAAACTAGCAAAGACAAAATTAGAAAAAAAGAGAGACAATTAGTGACGCGAAATTGAGACGAAACGAGAGAAAAAAAGCAAAACAAAAAGTGACGCGAAATTAAGATAATTTGGAAGACAATTTGAGAGGCAGTTTGAGATCTAGAATTATTGGAGAGGAGTTGAAGAAAAGAATTAGTGAAAAATAAAACGAAAAGAAGTTACTTGAGTACTTGAATAAATTTGTGAAGAAGGTCAGAGAAAACAATCAGCTCAAAGTCCCAGTCGATAAACCAATCCTTTAATCCGGTGTTATACGCAAGTGCTATTCCTCACCGAGTGTTGTATTGATTGTCTGTGTAAAGAGAAAGTTTATTTATGATTATCAATAAAGATTTCTGTTGTCAAGTGTTATTTTTGGATCGTATAAAGACACGCTTAGAGTCAGAGTAACATTTAAATTTATCACCAACTCAATAACCCAACAAAATTAATATATTAACCCTTTAGTGCTCAAATCTGTATTTAACTAAAAAAATTAAATTTTAACGGATGCGTATATCAGTTCAGCGCCGTGCACTAGTCCCAACGATATGTGTTACCTGCAAGTCCTGGTAAAAATACTCTCAAATTACTAAATTATGGAAGAAAATAAGGGCAAGACTTTTAAGTACCGTTAGGCACTAAAGGGTTAAAGCTTAATTAAAAACTTAATTAAAATTTTTTTGAATATATAAAATATTAATTATTAAATATCTCAATTGCTAATATGAGATTAAGTTTCCCAAATGAATAAATTTAAAGCTTAAAAATGTATAAATCAAACTTATTTTCAATTTAAACAAAATTAACAAGTTTGGCAAAGTTAGTAAAATTAGAATTTGTTTTCTAAAATTAACTACAGGAAATTGTAATTAAAAATTTTACATTTAAATGAAAAGGGAAATAAAATTTGAATTTAACGTTATTATCAAATTATTATATTTTTAATAATAATAATTATTTTTTTACTTTATAATTTTGTTTTTAATTGCAAAATTTCAGTTTTAAAATCATTTTGATTTTCAATATGAGTTATTGTTTTTATTATCAATTATTATCAAAAATATAATATATATATTTTACAGCTTCTTTGGCTAACTTACCTCACAGGCAGGATCGAGAAGTCATAATTTTCAAAATCATTTCACTTAATAATTATGTTAGATGTTCGACATTTATTATTATTAAATGGTACTTCCGTGTTATCTTACCCCCAAAAATTAAATTATAAAATACAATTAAAATAACAATATAAAAAATGAGAGAATACATTATTGATGACGTTATTGAACATTATTGAACATGAATTTATTAAGGCTATCTGTGATTTATGTGATTTTGTGATTATGTGAGTTTATGTGGCGCAAACGTGTTCTAAGCAACAGTGCCGATGTGTTCGACACTATTCTCAACGACATTGTGGTTTTCTGTATACATTTCTGTATACATTGACTTTCTATATATTTCTGTTTCACAACCATTAACCGTTCTTTCCACTAATAAATCTCAATATATTTAAAATAGTGTTAAAATCTTTAATATCATTAAATATATATAGGAATAAATTTAATGGTACTTCGGTGTTATCTTACCCCCAAAAATTAAATTAAAAAAGAACACATATAATTATTATATTTATTTTCTAAATCACAGTTACAAACTCAGCAAATGTTTGCAAAGAGTTTGTAAATGGTCATCCAGGTGGCCAGAAAACCACAATGTCGTTGAGAATAGTGTCGAACACATCGGCACTGTTGCTTAGAACACGTTTGCGCCACATAAACTCACATAATCACAAAATCACATAAATCACAGATAGCCTTAATAAATTCATGTTCAATAATGTTCAATAACGTCATCAATAATGTATTCTCTCACTACTGTGACTTTAAATATAATAAAAAGATGATCAAGGGTTTAATTTTGAGATTGTGGTCATTATCTTCTAGCAAAGATATACATAAATTCGTTTCTCTTTTGAATAAAAATGGCTGTTCAAAGGGTTTTGTAGAAAGATTGACGAAGGAAATAATTGATCTCCCTTTGATTGCACTTGATAAAAACAATGTAAATTATAGTTATTTAATGACAATGAACCTTTTAAATCTCATGCTTTAGTAAATCTATATTCGGAAAGTTTTAATAATTTTAAATTTTCTGACAGGAAATCATTAGACAATTTCAATATATTTAAAATAGTGTCAAAATATTTAAAATCATTAAATACATTTAGGAATAAATATCAAACCCAAATAGGTTTAGTATCTGATCTAGTTTATATGTTTTCATATAATGGATGCAATGCCGCATACATTTGAGAGATGGAAAGAATTCTCGCCGTTTTTGCACACACAGGTAAGTCATATTATTGAGGATAGAACAATTTGTAAAAGGGGCAACTGATTTAAAAATTTTATATAGAAACTTTAATAATAAGTGGGAAAGAATGAGGAATTGATGATTAAATCACAATCCTTACAATTAACATTCAATCAGCGACGAATTTATTGAGATTATTTAATTAATTCATTAAATCGTAACCATTACGCTTTTATTGTTTCCATATATAACTGCTGGCATAGATTATGATGACAGGCTGAGGATAATATACTTGAAACATATTTCGTTTGTTTGGCGTCTAGGGCTTTTATATAAATTTGTGTACGGAAATTAATTTTGATTTCGAATAAATTTTCATTGCAGCTGACAGACTGTCATTCAATATTTTATTTTATATTTTACACCGCATTTTGACGTTATTGAAATTAATATAAATTAACTCTAATTTAATGAGGATTTTTAGAGTTGTCTTATAAATCTGGCTAATCCCAAGAGCAACTGAGGCAAGACATTCATAGATTAGAAGGTTTTATATGGAATTAATTCTTGTCCGTCGCATTAGATCCGACTTATTTACAAGGAAAAGCAAGGAGAGATAAATTAGCAGTGACATATAAAGACATTAAGATGAAATTAATTTTATAAATTTTATTTGAGAATTAGAAAAATTTAACTAAGGAACATTATTTGATATGAAAAATATCACAAAAATACCAAGAATGGTTATGCTAATGTTAATGTTAAATTATTGTTTCTTTTATCTTCAATTCATACTAAAGATGAAAATTTTTATTAATTTTATTCCTGTTAACTGAAATATAAACAAAAACATTATTTTAATTTTTAAATATTTCTTTCTTTTTCTCGTTTTCATAGATAAATTTTGGGAGCCCTGTGCAGACATTAAAATTTTTGTAAAATTTTATTGCATTAATTTTTATTGATTTTAAAAACAACTGAATTATTAGGTATATTTGTTTCAAATTAAATCGTTGCCAAATAGATTTGTTTGAAAGTTAAACGAATTTTGAATTTTCATCTTTGTTTTTTTTTTCAATTCGTGATATCTTTTGCTATCGGAGAAGTTTTTTTAATGTATTCAATATTTGGGGACCCCTCCACAATAGGGGGCCCAGTGCGATTGCATTTGTTGAAAAAACCTGGGAAAAAACCCACAAGAGCCTGAGGTCTATCACAAAGTTCAGGATTAAGAAAATTTTTAATTAAATCAAGAAAAATCTGTTAACAGATTTTGTTAAAGAATTTAACGAAAGAAAATGAATTTTATTATTACTAAGGACTTCTAAAAATGAAATAAGTCCTCATCATTTACTAATTAATCTCTTTTATAATCTGGACAACTTATATTCTATTAATTGAATTCAACCGTCTGGCATTTAATTCTAAACTTTCCCCAAATAATAAAATTTTATTTGGTGATTCAAATGGTTGATGCTTTGAGTATACGATGGCTTTTCGAAACTTCCTAACTCCTCTATTATTTTTTTATTCTTTTTTCGGTTATTGATTGCTTTCAAATGTTCTAAAATTTCGATCTCCTTGATTTATTGGTATCTTTTTGTATTCATCTTTGTTCTTTTGGGTTTTTTTATATTTGTTTGTTGAGAGCCAATCATCCTTTTTATCGTTGAATTTGATTTTGTAATTATCATTTGAAATTAAACGGTCACATCTCAAACTGCGGTTTAAGAATCTATAATTGTAACTTTGAGCCCTACAAAGGTTCTATGGATTCGAATAATTCCCATCAATCTTTTATTAATATATTCGTCTTTAACTTTTTATTTTTCACCTACTCATACCTTTTATATTATACTCACTTATTGCAAATATGAATTCGAACAAAAAGTTTTGTAATAAAATAAATGCAAATTACAAAATAATAATGACCAAATTCTGGGAAACTCTCCATTTTATAGGAGACGATTCCCATGATGGCTAAACTTCCTTTAATAGTTTAGTTAAACAAAATTTTAGTTTCGATATTTTATTTTTGTATTTTGGTTCGGTTACAATTTTTTATAATTAAATTCTTTTAGAATTTTTTATTTTTTATTTCATTCATAAAAAATTAACACTTTTTGAATTATTTTCAATAGTTTTTTATCGAATCTGTTGACGGATTTATTTTTAATTTTTGAACTACTTGAAAATGTTCAGCCACTTGGGATTCTATCTCAAAGCCATATTACATTGGTTTTCATATTTCTGGACAACAGTTTATTCAAATAAAAATTTTAAAATAACATACTCAGTATTAAAAAAATTATCTGAAAGAGTCAAGAAAATTGTCCTTATTAGAAATACCCGGAGATATCAGTAAAACAAAAGAGATTTTTTAAAAGATTGTAAAGTGAATGATAGTAGAATGATAGTTGAGAAACCCTCTCCAACCGTTAACCTTCAAATCTACTTACTTAAACCTTTTCATTAAGTAATCTAAACTTTAGATAATAATTTTTTTGTTTATATTTTTTGTGTGTAATATATAATAATTATTGTTTTATTATTAATATATAATAAAAAATTTCAGTCCAAATTTCCAGAAGAGTTAACGAAAAACAATACTGTTCGAAAGCTACCGAAAATTAACAGTAAAATAATTTAGTATGATTTAATTTCATTGAAATCTTTAACAGTTATTTATATATTTTAGTCTTTACCGAAATGGCGATGTTTATACAGGGCCGACTAAAATAATATTTAATCATCGGATCTTACTAACCATGGAAAAGATTCTTGAAAATGTTGCTGAAAAAGTGACATTGGTAAATAATAAACCGATAAAAAAGTGAAGGCACAATATTGTATAATATATGAAATAATTCAGTTATTATTTTGTTACAATTGTACAAATTATTTTGAAATTTAAACTAAGAAATATATATCTTACGCTCTGTATATTTATTTATACCCTCAGTTACGGCAGAAAATATGACTACACAAACGGCAATGGAAAAGTTGAATCCATTTATTTTCTTCTCGTTTAATATCATGAACCGATTAATACCATTCCAAACTAAATTCCTATAATTTTGTTTTAATCTTCGCAGTTTTGAAATCCTCAGGAGTTGATGAGATTATGCAATAATCCAAACTTATTATATATACACTTGAAAAAAGCAGTGACGAAAATTCGTGAATATCAACAACATCGATTTATTTAGTGATTCATAGTCTTCAAGCTCTTTTTAATTATGTCAATGCAAGTGGAAGTTGTGGATAAAGTGGAGTATTGAAGTGATATTCGGTTTTGCCTTCTTTTTGCTTAAGACAATCAGGGAATTATTGAAAATTTGACACGAGTCTATTAAAACAAATTCCACTCAAAGTCTACAATTAAATTAGGGATTGCAGAATTTAAGAGGGGATGTTAAAGTGTAAATCTCGAAAAAAGAAAAGGGCGTCCCACGTCCTCGACAAATGAGAACAATAAAGAAAAATTGGAAAGATAGTGCTTGAGGATCGTTGAGTACTCTCCAGACAGCTGGCTGATGCCCAACAAGTCTCCAAAGGCTCACTTCGACAATTGCTACAATTTTTACAATCGTACAAAGGTTCCTTATGATAGAAATGTGTGCAAATCGACGGAAAGCATGTTTTCATAACTTTTCAATTTATTACACATATGAAACTAGATCTTAGAGAAACCTATCACTGTTGACGAGCCACCTTTAAGTATTCATGTGGTTGAATTGAGGCGGAAGTCACTGAAATGATAAAAACCTGAAGAAGGCAATGTTTGGAAGGTCTGTTCTGGAATGGTCTGTTCATGAGCTCATGGTGACCGTGTTTTGGAGCTACAATGAAGTTGATCGACTTTGTTGAAAAAAGAAAAACAGTCAATGGGGAATACTATGACCTGCTTACTGGGAAAGTTTGCAGATTGGCTCCAAAATCTCTAAGAATTCCTTACTGATTTCATTACGACAATGCACCAGCACATACCAATCGGGTTGCTCAAGAAAAGATTATAGTGTTTGAATTTTAGTTCATTCCTCATCCACTTTTTGGCCTCTTCTGATTATTGAATGTTTAATGAATTGAAAAAGAGGCCCAGAGGAAACATCGAAAACATTTTTGTTGAATTTCCACAATAATTTTATCGTGATGCATTTGAGACCCTGTATGCTGGGAGAAGTGTTTGAACTCTAATGTCAATTGATTTGAGAAGTAGTGTTGTTATACTAAGCAAAAAACTCGTTGCTTGTTAGTTTACAGTTTTTAATTCGGGTAGACCGAAAACCTTTTGCCCTCACCACATAATATTACTATGTAAAGTTTATTCTCAATGTGCAGAGTATATTTCGTATTTCATTTATATTCATATATATAAGTTTTTTATCTATAGTCACAATGAAAATAATTGAAATGTTAAAAGTGAATATGCAAAAGGTTAATACTAACAAAGGTTGTTACTGATCATATTTCACCTTTTTTACAATTTTTTTACTTTACATTAAATTCAACATCTATTTTATTTAACTTATTTTTAAACATTATCATTAAATTATGACAATAAATAGCTATTATTATTATTATTATTATTATTATTATTATTATTATTATTATTATTATTATTATTATTATTATTATTATTATTATTATTATTATTATTATTATTATTATTATTATTATTATTATTATTATTATTATTATTATTATTATTATTATTATTATTATTATTATTATTATTATTATTATTATTATTATTATTATTATTATTATTATTATTATTATTACTATTATTATTATTATTATTACTATTATTATTATTATTATTATTATTATTATTATTATTATTATTATTATTATTATTATTATTATTATTATTATTATTATTATTATTATTATTATTATTATTATTATTATTATTATTATTATTAGTTAACTGTTTATGTTTCAAAATGTAAACTTATACTTATTTAACCCTATAACGCCTGAATTTAAAATTTTTGAAAATTTTCGATTTCTTGATATTGAACTTGTAGCTATTGGGATAGCCTCTTTAACTTCAACAACTGAAATTTCTAACTTATCTTCACTAGTATTATCACTACTAACTACGAAGTCTTCCAATTCATCCATATCAGAATCATCGGACATATATTGACTTCCTATCATGGTTAAAAATAAATATTGTTATCAAAATAGTTTCAACAAGAATATAATAAAAATTTTATATTGTAAAATCAAAATTTTTAAATATAATACACATTTTATTTACCAATTTCGTCCATATTAGCATCTGGTTCCTTATCTGACTTTAAATAATCGGAAAATTAACTAAGCGCCAAAAACATTTTAACCTCAACCGCACAGTCTATTAAAACATTTGGTAGTTCAAGAATGTTGCCGCTATAATACGTAACTAACGATATGCATTTAAACTAATAAAGTATGACGATATCATCAACATCGTCGCCGGATCTAAAAACTTTATATTTTCGATACTTGACACGTTTTAATGAAACGTTACGAAAACGTCGCGCTCGACGTTATAGGATAAGGATATTAAATTAAATTTATCTTTCACCTTATTTATTTATTTGATGTTATTTATATGCAGACTTTACACCTCACTTGGAAAGCTTGTTAAAAGTCCCGCACAGATTTTCCACCTAGAAGATTACATAGCTGCGTCAAATGAACGCTTCATCGACTGTAATTACGGATTTTGCTTTCAGGACAATACGGTTAAGTAAAACTTTTAAAGTTTATATTTGTGATAATTGATTTATAGGAAAACCGTTACAAATTATTTATCCGTTGAAGATGAGGAAAGAAAGAATATAAACAAAAACAGATGGAAAAAAATGTAAATATATTTATTTAAAAATAATTTGCATTGCAATTTCCAAAATTAAAACTAAAAATAATTATACAAAATAAAAACTTAATAATTCCTAAAAATATAATCCCCAAAATTACAGTAAGAAAGTGAGAAGTATAAACTCAAGAATTATTTATAAAAACAAAAAAACTTTTGTATTAAATTTCTTGTCAGTACCAATTTGACCAGGATTTATTGACATTTTAACTTTTATTTTATTTTACATATATTTAATTTATGCAACTTAAATTTAAAATAATGTCTGTTTAGATTTTTTATTCTTGTATTGTTGGGCAAATTTTTTTTATCAGTAATCGGATAATTAATATTGGCTCAACTTTCGCAGAATCAGTATAAAGTTTTGCTATTTAAAATGCTCCTTAAGCTGCAAAACTTAGTTCGTATCTGATAGAAATGAGAATAGTTTAAATTACATATTAGATTAATTTTATTGGTTAATTATTTAAATGATTTGTAGAAAACTGATTTCATTTATATTTAAGAAATTATTTAAAGTGATGATTTCTTGGTAGCAATATTAATTAAATTTTAAACAATTAAATGATAATTTAAGCCTTTTGCTGCAAATAATATATTTAATACAAATGAAAAAACTTTCGACTATAATATAGACCTTGTCAATTTAACAAGATTTATCTTAAACGAAAATTTTTTCATTTGTATTAAATATATTATTTTCAGCAAAAGACTTCAATTATCATTTAATTGTTTAATATTTATTGTCACGTAACAACAATAACCCATTTAATTTCTTTTTTAACAAACTGAATTTTATATATTTTTAGATATGATAAATTTGGACCGTCCTTAAAAAATAAGCCCTCAGGTTATTGGGAAATGAAAGTAAATTAAGTTTAATTAATTTTTAAATTAAATTAATATAGATGTCATTAATAAATTGGATGTTCTACCACCGATCGGAATCAACAATGAGACAGCATATAATGTGAAATTTATATATTTAATTATAATTAATTATAATTTAATTATAATTTATTATATGCAAATTTATATATTATTTATCAAAGCCCCGTTTTAAACTATCAATACATTTCTTTATTGAATTTTAAAACTTAAGAAAGAAAAGGCAGCTCAATATATACAAGCTTCTTTTAGAAGCTTCAAAGTTAGAGAAGATTGTAGAAACCAAAATGATATTAATGTCCAAAACAAATCTGCCACTGTTATCCAATCCGCCTTTAGAGGCCATTTGGTTCGTATCGGACTTGAAAAATCCAAAACTAATTCACAATCAAATCGGATTGCAGCTGCTCAGAAAATACAGTCTAGTTTTCGAAGCTGGAAGTTAAGAAAGGCAATTGGTAAATATTTAGAAGTAAAATTGTTAAAATATTATATTTTATAGTAATTTAATCAAATTATAGAAAGAATACTATTTGACAGATTAAAGAAAATTTCTTATTGGCGCACTCTCGCACTGAAATAAATAAATAAACATAATATTTATTGATTTTTATTTCACTTGTATAAAAATTATTTAATTTTATCTGAGTAATTGAAATTTTTATTTTATTTATTATTACAATTTTTTGAACATTAAAATTTATTCAAAGAAATTTGAACATATTTGATCATTTTTAAGTATTAATTTTTGAAATTGAAAATAAAATAATTAAAATAAAACCGACGACGACCTTATTCCCTCTCCACTATATCAATCTGAAGCATTAGGGTGCCGAGGGCTTCAGGGGTTTATGTCTATATGAAGAACTATATTGAAGCGTTATTTTAGACTAAAATATTTTAAGGTTAAAATGAACTAGGGAGCAAATGACTTTATGTCAATGTGAAGCACTATAGTGAGGGGTTATTTTGATCCCAGGAAATTCTGAACAGGAATTTATGATAACATATTTTGAAGAATCGACGTCTTCTGAGAAATTAAAATAAATAAGTAATAATTTTTAAATTAAATATTTTTAAATTAAGTAAATTAAAGTAAATTAGAGTAATAATTTAAAATTAATGTATGATACTTTTAAGAAACAAAGTCTACTAAGATATTTAGAAAGTAATGAAATTTTTAATTCAATAATTTACAAGAATAATTTTTAATGTACATATATTTTCCAAAGGTAAATTTTGAAGCAAATTTTAATGAAAAAAATTTTCTAACTTATAGGTGGGTATTGATTGTGAGGATATCGACGACAACTAATAAAATTTGATTTTTAGTGGTGAAATTTATGATTTTTCACGTGATTTTTAATTAGATTTCTAGAGAATTTCTAAATTTCTAAATCGATTGAATATGTTCCAGAGTAAAATATATGATCTTTTGAAGGAATATAGAGATTTTGTTGGATGGATATTAAGGAGAATTTATACTCTTTAAGGTAATCTAGTTGGTTAAAGTGAATTTTATAGTAATGATATATCTAATTTCTAGGAGATTGTGGTTTACCTTCAGAACAAAGATTTTATTAATTATTTGGGATTAATGACCAATTCGATGATAATTTACTTGATTTTAGATGTTTTATAGTAGTATATAATAGAAATTAAAATCAGTTAAATTGAGTAGAATAGAGAGATGTGGCTATTTGAAAGAATATAAGGAGATGAATGTTGGTATTATGCGGTGAGTATATGATCTTTTACGGATAGTTATCGTTCGTTAAACTAACAATGTTTAATAATGGAATTATAATATGTTACTGAAATTTGATGCTTGTTAGATTATTATAGGGGTGAATCAATCCTTTGTTTGGATATCAATAACAATTGGAATTTTATGATAACCATTTAGATATTTCTAGCGTAGAATTGATAACTTGGATATGTCCATTATAATTGAATTTAGGGTGATTTTCTGAATAATTTGAGCAATCAGTCAATCAAATTGAGTTGATGTGTAATAAAGTTACTTTTAAGAAATCATTTTAATTTATTTCAATAAATTTGTTCAATCTAAATAAATTATTTACCAGATATTATTAGAAAATTCTTATAAACTTGAATGGTCTTAGATGATTCATATTTAAATTAATTAATTACTTGAATGATTAGTATTTAAGATAAATATTTACTGGATTACTAATGAATAGAATTTAAAGTTCTTTTCTTATCCATTAATTACATTTTAATGATATTTATTTACTATGTTTTGAATAATTAAAATATTTACTTACAATTGTTTTCTTTTCATTAATTTCCTGAATTTTAATTATTACCTAGTTATTGGAAAATCTTACAAAAATCTTCCTAAACGTGTTTTATTCAAAGTTTATACATTTTTCAATAAAAATATAACAATTTAAGCATACTTAATTTTTTATACGACTGATCTCAACTGCAGGAAAATTCAAACTGCGTAAAATAAATCGCTAACTATCACAACCGTTACTTGTGCTAGAAGAAATTGGAGCGTATTTAGCGCGCGAGCGTGACTCTTTCAAAAGCATGAAGCGGTTAAAGACAGAAAACACAGAAACAAAACAATTTTTATTTTCAACTTTTGCCACCAGGTGCCTATATGTGCGGTATATCCGTGCGCATGCTGTAGTCGATTACTTTTACACGAAGGACGGCAACGCACAATTTTAATGGATTGTGTTGTTTAGCGTGATATTTTTGTGATCTTAAGGCAGTGTAGTTTCTTCATGCATGTGTTTGAATTTATAATTAATTATTAAAACAAAGTTTTAAAAATATTAATTTTAACACTAGAAAGAAGATGTAGAGTTTTGTTAATGACTTTTTGAATAACTCTAAAAACAAGGATGCTTAAGAATAGCAGCATAAAAATGAAGTATCAAGTGACAAAGGTAAATGAAAATGTACTTATGACACTGCCAGAATCATAATAAAAGAAATATTGAACTGAATTGTTAATTTTAAAATATTTTTTTATAAATAACTTGCAATATTATAAAGTCTATAAGAGAGTCTATAACTGTCCAATACACTCTCTTAAAATAACCATGCTACTATTTGAAAATAGATAAATATGTCAGTTTAATAAATAATAAATTTTCAGATTTGTTGCAATTTCAAAAAAAATATATTTATTTATTTCTATTTTTCTCTAAATTCTTAATTGATTCAAATATTTTACCTTATAAATCTTTGCTCATTTGGTTGGACAACTAAATATCATTGTCTGTTTCTTACCACACTTTCAGCTGATCTGTTAAAATTCATGAAACAAACCTGTTACACAATTTGTTGGATACACTGTTCTTTTTGAAATAATCAGTACAATAGGATATTAAGGTAATATTATTTTCTCAGCAATTTCTTTCCAATCAATTTCCAAATGTCTTCTATTCTTCTGGTTCAGTAATACAAAAATTCCCATATCTAGTTTTCAATAAATGTATTTCTTTTTGCATGTTCTTCTGAAAAGTTATATCACGAATTACAGAATTATTCATCACGTTTCTTCATCTTTCTATTCGTAACAATAAATATCTAACAATTATAATTTTTCTTTAAATCCCTTATTTAGATACTTCATCTTCCAAAAGATTTTGTGAGTTCTCTCAATGTCTCGAATGAAATGAATATTTTCCTTTATTTCATCAAAATTCATTTAATTAATTAAATAAATTTTAAGTTTAAATTAATTATTTTTTATTGAAGTATTTTATGTGTTTTTTATTTAATAAATTTAATTTTTTTTTAATAAATTTATTAATTATTTTAATTTTTTTTATATTAGCATAAAAGGTTACAATTTCTTTTTTAAAAAAATAATTGCGAATAATATACTTTTTTATAAAGAAATTAAGTTCAATTCATAGCATAGGAAGTTTGATAAAGTTTAATTAATCAAAAATTAAGTTAATGATATCAATGTTTTTGAAAATTAATATTTTTTAAATTTAAAATTTTTAAAAATTTTAAAAATTTCAACAAATTAAAATATTTAAATTATCTTTAGAGTAAAAGTAAAATTATTTCAAAATATATTGGTTTCAGCCAATCTCCACAAAACCTTTGAAGAAAATTAATCCTTATCATCAGGTGATTTCAATGGTTCTTCGTGCCTTGGAACGTCAATTGGCATATTAGTTTTTATTATTTGACAAGCGAAAAATAATTTCCTGCTACATGGTCTCAAGTCCCATCGGCCGGAATTAAAAGCAATTATTATGCAGAACCTGTCTCCAAGTCGAATATGACGATGCCTATTGACATGATGATGGTGGAAATATTTCAAGGTGAATGGTGATCTGTCTGTCCATCTGGTAACAGGGAATCGTCTGTGGTGGCTACCTTCAACAACCTTATACATGCCACCAATCCAGAAATATTCATCAGTTACTTTCAATATTTCAGGCATAACAACTTCATGCATCAAAAGATGATCGTGAATTGACAACATGTCAGATAAATAAGGATCAACTTTTGTAGTGGTTATATTCAAATAACTGGTCAGATTTTTACAAAATTGATAAGCATGCAAATGATCCATTCTTGCTTCTTTTGATCCATGAACTAAGACCACTTCCAATCTATTAGTAGCATTAATTCTTGTCAATTTAATTTCAGAAAATGCCTGCTGGAATGACAACAGGAAGCAAAATAGGACTAATCCCAAACATTGATACTATTTACTAAACATAGCATTCTAAAAATTATATTTTCTTTAAATACTGCCATTTTTGATAAGATTACTCTATCAGGACTTTCGGCATTCTTCAAATAAAATATCGCATAAAGTCTACTAATGGACGCAAAATTTCAGATAATGCTTTTGGTGCTTTTATAAACTGAGTCATTGCAAAACTTTATTTTTAAATTTATTTTTAAATTTCAACAAATTTACATTATTTATTTTATTAGATTTAATGGACCTTTCTTAGTTCGTGATTTTGACTACAGATTTTACATTTTCTATGGTTTACCGGATAATTGGTCATTTTAAAGCGGGAAAATATCTTGGAAGTATAAATACAAATAATAATTCAAGACCATGTTTGATAGGATAGTTTTACCTTTGTGGAAGGGTTCTCTACCTTGCATTGAAATCAGATTGAAAATAATAAACTCAAGACTAAAGATTTCTTCTAATATAAGTTGTTTAAATTGTTGAATTTCATTTAAAAATACAGGGACAGAATAGTTGATTTCAATTAACTTCTCTTCAATTATTGGATATCGTGGATATTGGATACCTTTCTACTCTTTTAAAAACCAAATGATTTTCTCTCTCTCATTGCATAATTTCATTCATTATTGGCTATTTCTTTATCTAATTAGTATGGTTAGTATGCATTGTGATGGAAATTTCCATCGTACAAAATATTTAAATATAATTATTTATGATTAATGACAGCGATATATTTTTTAAGTCTGGCAATAAGATAAACAGTCTTTATACGTTTTTTGAGGCTATTTTGACTTGAAAATTTGACGTAAATTTGTCGACTTATACGCGAGTATTTACGGTAATTTTCTGCCATTTAGAAAAGATGAAACCCATTTAGTACAACTATTGAGGACCTATAAAATTACTCCCATATCAATCATCTTTTGTAATTCAGCATCCAATTGGTTTTGTATTAAAATCGGGATTTCATTAGCATCGTTGAAAATTGGTTTAACATTTGGAATTAGTGATATAATGACGCCATTGAGTTGCACATACTGGTAAATTTAGTTGAGGGAATATCCAGTCTTTAATTATATCTTCCAAGTAATCCAAAGGGGTTATGAATCCCATCACTCACAAATGTTGAATTTCATATCAATTTCCATAGTTAAGTAGTAAGGTGAGATTTCAAATAATTTTCAATGGAGTGTCATCATAAGTCTTTAAAGCTTTTCTTTTATATGTCATTAATACCAGACAATTTAATGAATGTCTATCTTTGTAGAAATAATAGTGCATGGAAATTTTTTCATGTTAAGCAATTTTATTTTATTCATTATTTTGATAAATAATTTCGAAATATTTTTTGATTATTCTATTTATTTAATATATGCTATAATTTAATCTGATTACTTTTATAATCAATTCGTAATTAAATTTACTGCGTATTTTGTGTTTCTTCAATTTATTTCTTGCACTATATTTCAACCTTACAATACGCAATTTTTTGTATTAAATTAAAAATTATTTTATTTAAAATGTTGTTTAAAAACAAAAAAATAATTAATATCTAATATTAACCTTCATTTACACTGTAGTTTTTCTCAGACTTTTTCTCGCTCGCGGCACACTAAAAAATTAAAGGAGCTGCCCAAAAATCAAAAAATTTTTACAATGATATATAAAAAGCTACTTTTTAGTCTATTCTAATTAAATTTTTTGTGTAGTCTTTTTGGGAAATTTTTTGTAATTTTGATCCACAGAAGTGAGTTTTATATGACTTTTTTACGACACACCGGTTGAGAAATACTGATCTACAGTGTACACAGAGGTGTCTAGCAATTTAAAATAATGTGTATTCACCGAAGCTTTTATTTAATAGAAAAATAATATTACTGTTAAATTTGATATGTTGTGCATTGTAGGATAAACTTTATTATACTTATTTAACTCTTTAACTCGGTATGACAAATAAATTCATCCTAAAAAAAATCTCAATTAAATGGAAATGGCGAATTAACTTATCATGGACTTTTAATAATAAGTCAATATCAGGTCGGAAAACTTATGAAACTATAGTAATACATCTAAATACTCATATTAAGTTCGTACTAAAAGTCTTCACTACTGAGTAGTCATTTTTATAGTCGTTATAAGTAAATTTCCAAGTTAAAAGGTAAATTTATTTCATGTTTCAAAATTCTTTATTTTGTTCGGTGTTTCTGAATATTAAGTTAAATTAAAATTTTGTTTATTTACTATTTTTTAAACTTTATTACATCGTTTTCATTTTTGAAAAATATTTTGAAATTTGTGATTTAAGTTATTAAATAAAATTTAACTTTAAAATTATTATAGATTTACGTAATTTATTCTAAATAATATTTTAATATACATTTCAATTTATTCAATTTCATATTTAGATCAAGATTTAACTTTAAAAACTATTCTCAAATATTATAATTATTTGTTATATTTAAATAACATTTCAAATTACAATTATAATGAATACAATAACCTTGAATTTTAGTTTAATTTTGTTTTGTAATCATTTAATGTTAATGTAAATTTTGCAACTTTAATTTCTAAAATATAATAATTTTAAATATTTTAGTTTAAAAATACCATCTGATAACAAATGAAATTTGTTCCATTATGTGCATTACCTCTTACAGAGCATGTACAAGATTTTGCTAAATTCATTTCATCCTGCCGGAAATTATTAGTTGTAACAGGAGCTGGAGTTTCTACAGAAAGTGGAATTCCTGATTATAGATCAAAAGATGTTGGATTATATGCAAGCAAAACATCAAGACCTATGGAATATAAAGTATTTTTAAAAAGTCACGAAAATCGACAACGATATTGGGCTCGCAATTATATTGGATGGCCATTTTTTTCGTCTGTTAGACCTAATATATGTCACGAAATAGTATGTAAATGGGAAAAGAATGAGAAGTAAATACAGCTTTTATCGATAGAATTTATTTTTACTCAGTTGCTAAATTTAAGAATATTTTATACCGTAAGTCAAAATGTCGATAATCTCCATAAAAAGTCCGGATTGAAAAAACTCGTAGAACTCCATGGTAATACACATCAAGTGATCTGTATAAATTGTGATTTAACAATATCCCGTCATGAATTGCAGAAGATTTTTAACGAATTAAATCCAAATTTTAGATCTGAAATTGATCAAAATAAAATCGCTCCGGATGGAGATGTTATAATTGAAGATGAATTAATTCGCTCATTTAAAGTAATTTTGGAGTTTCTGTAACATATGCATTTATTAATATTTTTATAAATTGAATATTTTTAGTATATTATTTGTTTTAATAAATCATTATTAGAGAAATATTTAGAGCGGCATTTTAAATTTATAGTTTTCTCTGTGTTATTTTAGGCTATAAATTCAACTATTGGATATGTTATGGATATATTACTAATAATTATTAATTTTTTAAAATTTTTCAATCAAGTTTGTTTTCATTGGTATGCGAAATTTGAAATTAATAATGCCCACAATCATGGTGGGAAAACCAAGAAAGGAAACAAATTTTTTACTATCAATTGAATTTATATATGTTTTAGCGATACACAAAGAAGTTTGGTAACTGGCTACTCTATCGTCCATATTGGCACTGCAATGGTGTGCATGAAAGGAATTGATTCAAAATACAGCAAACTCTCCGTATATGTTACACCATATTTGTACATTAGAAAAAAATTAATTCTACTATTTAGTGTTGTACCAATAGTAGAGAGTGGGTTTTGGTTACCCAAAGCTAAGTTTTACAGATCGTTGTATCATATATGGAAAATTTACTGTATATGTTTTCAGTAATTTTCTCGTTCAGTTTCGACTAATCTTCTTATTCGATTTTAAAATACCTAAAATATTTTACGATATTTTTAATTTGCATTGCTCCTCGTCAACTCATGGAAAGATGCTTTTTAATAAAGTACTCGAAATATCATCAAAATACATATTTTTATAATTTATAAATAATTATGCCCTTAATTTATGTCCATAATGTGTATTTTTATTATGCATCAAAGAGCCATTAATAAGTATTTCCTAGGCATACATTAAGGGTAAATTAATGGCATTAATGTGTATTTAATGAAATTTTTTAATTGTAGTTTTTTACTGTAATAAGTTAAATAATTTTTATTTTAATAAGAATTTTCTGTAGTTAAATTTTTTTGTATCAAGCTTTCAAAATGTCAGAGTTTTATAAATATCCCAATTTCTTCGCCAAAATTTCAAAATTGCTAGCACATAATAACTTATTAGAACGACAAAATGTGTAGTTTGTACTGATTCCAATTTACGTAAATATAAGTTCTTCGTTATTGTATGTTTTGTAAACATCGTCTTTTTTATTATTTTTGCTTTATAGATATTAAATCTCTCCTAAAAGTACGTGGAGTTGGTGGTTCTGTATTAGTCATAAAATTCATATATTATATTTATTATAACAAACTAAATAATGGCATTGATTTAAATATATAAATTGAAATTCAAACTTAAATTATTAAATTAATTCATTAATTTTTTAAATTTAAACATTTTCTCAAGTTTTTGATCACTGAAGAAATTTAATAATGTTAGTGAAGACTTTCGTGAAAAAATTATTAAGATTTTGTTGAATTTAGATTTTTATAAATTTTTTAGCAGAATCATACTTTATATTTTAATCTTTCGTATCCATGTATTTTCTATCAAATATATTTTTTACTGAGGTTTGAGAGTTTTGGGACAAGGAAGGTAAAATTTCGTAATTTAATTTATGGAAAACCCCTTGGTTATAGAAGAAGGCATTACTTTAAAAAAATGATCTCAGATGTGCATTAGCCTCATCACCGGTACGAAGGCCAGGCGAACACTGCTTTGTAAAACCCAGAAACAATGGTCATTTTTTAAATAAATTTTTCCAGAAATTTTCGAATTTCGACTTCATTAGATATTTTCCTATAATTTTTAATTAAGAAAATTAATTTGTAATAACTGTAGGAGTAGCTCGGTATCTATGTTTTTTTTCTATAAAAATATTGTTACAAAATCATACATTTATTATTTTGCTGTAAAAAAGCTCATTGGTTTCTTAATGTATACAATTTTCTTTGAAAGGACGTAAATTTTGTTACTTGCCTAGGCCCCATACGTGGATCGTCCATCTTCTGATTCGCCTCATTATATGTATTTCACTAATGTTCATGGAAAATGCTTGTTTTTATCTAGTTTCACCAGATTTATTTGTATCCCATCTTAGGCAATTATTTTTAATTTAAGATATTAAAAAAATGTATAATTATTGATTTTATTCAGCATCCAGATTGTTTCAAATGCCATGGTATTCTTAAACCTGATATAATATTTTTCGGCGATAATGTTCCTGCTATTAAAAAAGATTTTGTTCAAAACTTAGTTCATACAAGTGATGGTCTTTTGTGTTTGGGAACATCATTGGAAGTATATTCGAGTTTCAGAATTGTGAAGCAAGCTCATGAACTAAACATACCGATTGGTATTATCAACATCGGTAACACAAGGGCTGATGATTTCGCTTCGTACCGACTGAAAGGTCCATTGGGTTACGTTCTACCCATATTAGATGAAATTATTTAAAAATTAAGCTTCTATTAGTTCAGAGATAATTTTGAAAAAATTTCAAATATTTTCCGGTTTTTTACATTCGAGAACCTCAAGTGAGTTACAGGCCATGACTTCACATTTAACAGTTTAGTTATAAATTCCTATGAGTCACATACCTAACGTGTGTTGTATTGTTAATTATTGTTCGGCAGGATGCTACTGTACTCCACGATTTCTCAACTATACTAATTACTCAACACAAATAACATTTATTAATATCACAGTTTACAATTTATTTTCCAAATATCAATATAACCCAATAAGAGACCACATCAAGCCTTTTTAGTTATTTACTAGAACTCTTTCATTTCCAAAGTACACTTTAATTTTTCGCCTATCGTTTTAATGTACACTTTGATATGTATTATTCACTCTTATTTTTTCTTCTACTATTTGTGGTGGTTTGACTGAGTTGAAAGGTTTCTTTATAGTGAAATCTCCTCGTCTCAATATCCAATTAAATTATATTTTAACAAGGAATTGAGAAAATCTTCACAAAATTGAATTCATATTTTTGCAAGATTAATAATTTGATTACTGTTTTACAATTAATTAATTTATTAGTTTGTATTTCATTATTAAGTTTGCCCGGGAACTCTAAGTCGATTTTATATTATTACATTCGTGTTTGTCTCATCATTTGGTATCTGCTCATTTCTCAAATTTCTCTACCCTTGTCGCTACAATCCACACCACAAACGACACAAATTTGGCCCAATTTTACGCCAAAAATCAAAATATATGTACACATGGAGGCCTAATGTCTATTCATATTGAATGGAATTGCGACTTGGATTTCGACGTGGAAAACTGTGTTTCCGAATACACATTTAGGCGACTTGATGATTTCAAGGAAGACGTTGGAAAAGGTTGGAACTTCAGATATTCACATCATTATGTTGAAAGTGGAATGTATCAGGAAGAGGAGGGAAATTTAATTCTTTTGAATTTTCAATGAATTTAGGAGGTGGTTTAGCGTTGTTGGGAATCGCTTCTGTATTATGTGATTTATTTGTTTTAAACATCGTTCGAAAAAGAGAATTATACAAGAAAGCTCGAGTTGATTCATTAAAAAGCGAATTAAACCACTTAGCACTCAATAGCTTCAGTGATACTGACAGTAATAACAACACCGTTGACCTGAATATTCGAAAAGACAATTTTTTAAAACACGATTCTCAATCAATTGAAGAATTCTCGAAGAAGTCGAAATTCGGATGTCAAGTATCAAATTGCCGCCAATCTAAAACCAGTTTTAAATTTTTCCAATAAAAGATTTAGAATAGTTTAATAGATCCAATGTCGATGTAGGTGCTATGTCGAAAACCCCCAACAATTTCATTTATTAAAAATATTGAAAGTTAACCTTTCTGAATTTATTACATTAATTCGACAATTTCGTACTTTTTCCGACTTACGATGAAACAAAATGTCTAATGTTTAAAGAAAAATTGATATTTTTATTTGTAAGTTCTAAAATTGTTCTTCTCTTTATAAATACATTTTATAAATATCTAGGTGCTTTCTAGCTATTTGGGTATCATAAAGTTCTTGCTAACTGTCGAAAAATATTATTACAGACTATTTGTCCTATGCCACATCCGTTCCACCCCCCTCCCCTCCCAAAGAAAAATTTTATTTCCTAAATTTTTAATTAATTTACTCCTTCAACTAATATTTTTATAAATTGTGGGTTTACTATTTTCACATAAATTTCTGTGCATTTAGACTTTATTTGATTCTAATATCCCTAATTCCAACACTCTTTCGTTGTTTAATTAAAGAATAAAAGTTCAAATTGTACTCTGCACTGAATTTTGAACTCTTTCCTGGTTTCTAACAGTTTTAAAGTTTTGTTGCGTATGTGATAAAGGAAATAAATTCACTTCAGTCGAATGTTGGTTACTGTTAGGTTCTGACACCTCATGTCCAACATAAAATTATTGGAATCGCAAAAAATAAATATGAAATTGGTAATAAATTAATTAAAACCTAATTAAATATTGAAAAAAATAAAAATCAATATTTTCAGTGGGAGGATTGGTTATTGGCAGCAGACTAACAATTAAAGGTGAATAAAATAATTTTAAAATGATGTGAAGCCTAAATCAAAATCTTTTTAATTAATTAATTTCCATTATTCAAGATAAGCCAGTTAATCATTTATAAAAAATCGATGTTGACACTGTAAATCATTTGGAGATTTGCTTCAGTATTTGTATGATGCTCCCGAAGAGCGAACATGACAATGGTAATAAACTTAAATGATTGTTGAAAATCAGCCCATATAAATAAAAATAATAACTGAAAAATGTGGAAATTTTGGTACGAGGCAACAAGTAAGTACTGACAAAAGAGTAAATATAGCCAAAAATCAGAGTTGGTCACTGAACGCGGTGAAATTCTCAGGGAATCTACTCCAAAAATATGAGATCATTATTATTGTGCTCTTGGTAATCAAGAAATAAATTAAAAAAATTTTTCTTTTGATTTTTCTTTGGAGTACGAGGAGAAAATTAATAATAAATTTTACTAATCATTATCAAGAAATATATATTCTACTTCTCTGGGTCTTAAAATGTATTCAAAACTTTCTTCGAGAAAATTAATAGCATCTGTGTGCTGTGCATAGTTTTTTTTTGTAAAATTATCCAATTTCCTTACATATTTTCCTTAAGCATCAATTAATTTCAACATCTGAAATCATAGATTCTTCACTTCACGTAACTGTATAAACGAACACTACATGTGTAAGTGAAACAGGTTAATAAATTGTGGGACCAGAAGACCTAATACCAATTTTTCATAAAGCCTTTGTATGTTAAAAGATTATAAAAATTAAAGTGTAATGTTGATCTATTTTACATGAAATGTTATTAAATGCATCTTGTAATTTATTAATTTGATAAGTACATTAGAATTAATGACCAATATTTCTTCTCAGTTATTTAACACGTTCAAGCCGGCGTGGATAAACGGTGGCCCGCATTAACCTGTACCATTTGGTGGTGAGTTCCATCGGTGGGACGTATTTGATTGTGTTATTAGACGTATTATTAGAAAATTTAACGTATGTTCATAAAAAACATTTATTTTTAATTGCAATTATAATATATACATGAAAATCGGCACTGGCGTGAACGCATTAAGCTTCTTTATAATGCATAATTCTACCAAGAGCAATCCAATTCGAAATTGAATTAAAATCATAGAAAGAACAAAAAGGTTATTTAGATAATGTTGAGCAACCATTGAAATTCAGCTGGTTTGCACAAATGAGAATAGACAATTTAAAATATTAAATATATAAATAAAAAACTAAAATATATTACTCAAAAAATTATGAATACACCGCCCCCAAAATTCTCATATAACATTATTAAATTCAAACAACTTCCAATGATCATTGAATTTTCAAAACAATAAATTATCAAATTCTTCTAAAACTTAAATTTCAAAACGTAGAACTCACCTTTTTGTTTTCTTCGAGTCAGGATTGACCACAAAACTTATTTTTTCATTTTTGTTTTAATTAAGAAATTTTGCCTAATCCGAACATTATTACCAAACTACTAATTTTAAGACAAATATATATTTATAGCAAATTTAAATAAATCTTAATAACATCATAAATATGTAATTTAATCTGGTTTTCTTGGAAGAGGTTGAAATTGAGATTCGCCTTGATTTCTGTGAAACTTTTCCTCAACAAAAGTATCTAAATTACTTTGAGATTTGTCATCCTCTATATGAGTATTAATGTTTTGAGAATGTGAGTATGATATTGGATATAAAAGTGGTAACATATTTTGATCAATACATTGGATAGGGGCCAGGACCATTTGATGATTATATATCGAATTCATTAAACTGTGCATTGAACCATTATTTGGTTCTACATCTTCAAATGTTTGAATTGATCCTCTATAAAGTGGTTTACGATTTACACTACTTGTTACTAGTTTTGCTGAATTATTTCGGTCGTTGTTAGTTAAATTGGGATGTGATTTTGCTCGTTTTAAAAAATCTTGGCTATAATATTGAGAAGCTAGTTCATTATTGCTTTGATACCATTGCTTTTCTTGATGCATTTTCTCAAGTTTTCCTAAGAAATAAATACAAATAAATAATAGTAATATAATAGTAATATAATAATAATAATAATAATAATAATAATAATAATAATAATAATAATAATAATAATAATAATAATAATATAATAATAATAATACAATAAAGTGATAATTTAAGCCTTTTTTCTGCAAATAATGTATTTAATGAAAAAATTTTCTACTATAAGATTTTTTAAATTGACAAGGACTATCTTATAGTCGAACATTTTTTCATTAAATACATTATTTGCAGCAAAAGGCTTAAATTATCACTTTATTGTTTTAAATAATAAATGCTGCTACCAAGAAATTATCACTTAATAATAATAATAATAATAATAATAATAATAATAATAATAATAATAATAATAATAATAATAATAATAATAATAATAATAATAATAATAATAATAATAATAATAATAGTCGACAACCTTTTCAACGCCACAAGTCGCGTTAAATGACATCATCTTATCACCCGCCACATTTATTTTTAAAATTTTTACAATTCCTTATTTTTCTTTTATCTTAAAAAACTATATACACACAATCAAAGTTCCGTCTTTGTTCATTTTCATCTGATTACTTGGGTTTTTATTTTGAATTTATGACTGGCTATTTTGCATGTAACATGCTTGAAAGAATGTGAAATGGAAATTATTTTGATAAATAAATCCCTCATAACTTGCTTATTGTAAAAAAATTCACTTGAAAAAAAAGGCAGTGCCGAAAATTCGTGAGTATCAAAAAACATCGATATATTACTGATTTATAGTCTTCAAGCTCTTTTTAATAAATTCAATGGAAAATAATAATCACTGGTGAAATTAGAAAAATAAGTTCTTATAATGTATATAATACAAATTTGATACCATAATTCCTTAAAATCATGTATTTCATAACTGTTATCAATTATAGTGGATATCATCTATTAAACATTTTGCCTTATTATACTTATTAGATCAAATCTTTGAAAATTAATACAAAGTAACTAAATAGAAATTAAAATTTGTTGTCAATGTCAAAAATTTTATCTTAGCACTTTTAGAATTAAAAAATTAAAAATTTATGTCAAACCACCCACATTTTGGGAACTTGTTTTAAAATGATTTTTTGTTAATTTTTTTTTTTTTTGTTAATACATTAATTGGTTAATAATAAAATGAAAAATTAAAAGTCAACACTTATTAATTAATATATGTTTAACAAGAGTGGTCTTCCCTTCCTGCTTGGTCAGTAATGTTGAAATGAATGTAGAGTGGAACTTCATTAAGCAAATCAGGCAGTTCCATTTTACTAGTTGTTAAAGTATAATTAACTGAAAAGGTAGAACTTAATATTTTTAATATTTATAACTGCCCAATTGCAATAGAAAGTATTAACGAGTTTATTGTAATATAAAGATCCTAACACCAGACAATAATTTATTAATCACCATTTAACCGTTGGTACTCATGCGAAAATACTTATTAATATTAATTAAAATAGAAACGATCCAAGAGCGTATTCTATTGTAAAAAAAATAAATTGTATTATTCAACAGCAAGAATTTATTCGATATTAAATTAGAAATAATAAAATATTTGCTATTAATTTTGATATCAAAATAAAATGATAAATAATCAACTAAAAAATGATTGACGAATTCTTTAATGATAAATTTTTTTATAATCAAATGAACTTGGATAACTCTGCATTCAATTGTGATGTAATATTAACAATAATAATTTGTTTTATTAATTTCATATAAACTTAATATAATTAATTAAGTTTAATTAATTAACGAATGTAATTCAACTTACTAGATTTTAATTTCCTTAGGCAGCACTGTACGCCACACCAGATATTGAAAAATAGCGATATGAACAGACCCAGCACCATAGCAAATAACAATAGATTTCTGAACTTAAATAAGTCTATAATAGACAAATCAAAACTTTGTTAAAATTTTTAAGGAAAATTTACTTTGATCTGATTGGTTGATATTTTTATTTCCTTCCAGCTCATTAATATTAAAATTTTTATTATATTCAGTTAAGATTTTATCGGTTGTCATTGAAATTGGCGGAAATGCCGGTTCGATATGTTTATTCGGTGGTATCGTTGAAATTTCAGCGAAATCTTTTAACCCTTTATTTTTGAAATTGCACGAGAAACGCAATTGCTTTCGATCATTTATAAACGAATTCTTTAGAATGAATTTATATGAAAAAGTCAAACTATTCACGGTTTCCTTTAAATTACAAAGAAACGGCTGATTTTCAACAGATTTACGATCACATTTTTCTGGCGTACATGGGTCTACAGAGTCACAGTTACGTATACAATATCCATCATCATCATTATTGGGACATCTTAGAAACATAGATATCTGTTTATCAAGAGATTCATCACTAACTGTACATGTGATTTGTAATTCTTCTCCGACTCGAACAGTTTTTGGTTCTATATGAATTCTGATATCAAGGCATAATACATATCCGCATGAATAAATAGTTAATATGAGATAATTAACAATTTCCATTCATCAATTTTTCTGAACACAATAAATACAAATCTGGTTCTGGACTGATGAATTAAGTATGAAATACAGATGAAGAAATATTTTCAAATTTCCTTATTTAAATTTAAATTTAAAATCACATGTTTCGATTCTGATTGGTCAATCGCATGTAGACACACACACATACACACACATATAAATGTAATTTTCGACTTTCAGAGTTTCTATTGTTATAAATTACTTATTGAAAATATTTCTATTTTTTGACAGTTTTTTTTACTCAATTAAAACCGGGAAATTTTTCATAAATTTGATTCATTGTTCTTAAGGTTTTTCTCTAGAATTCGAAATTGTAAGTTGCGACGATAAAATTCGTTAGCAGTTACGTAATACGAACGTAAGTCTGTGATCAAATAGAAATTATTTAATTAAAATGAGATTGCTCATAACAACGGAAAGTTGAAATTATTTCAGAGAAAAATTGTGATTTAATATTTACAAAAATATTTACCGATAAATATCATAATCATTTTTTATTATTTTTTCTCATTAATATTTGAAAATTATAAAATAATTAAAGTTTTCTTAATCAAAGTTCATATTTTAATAGCTTATGTGTACAAATTGGAATCATTAATGAAATATTATTTAGGATCAAGAAACTGCAGTGAAATATAATTAGCTTTTGTGATATTCTAAGTTATTTTAATGTGACTTGTAAAACTGATCGGATCTGGAAAGTGAGCTCTGATTGGTTACTTTTTTGTCAGCATAATGGTTTTCGGTGCGCAATGTGAATTTCTTTTCATTTGACACGCTTTGTAATTCGTCAATTAGACAGAAAATAATTTGAGAAAAATACATTTCAATTGTACACACAAAACGTACATTAACCTTGTACATGCTTTAATTAAGAGTATTTGATTAAATTTAAATGCTGGTTTCATTGAGAAATTGGAATATTTCAATATTAGAAAAAGCGTGTTTTTTTGCATTATAAACTATTTTATAATTATATTTGCTTTAATGTCAAATTGAAAAAAATATTATGTTTCTTAATGGTCGAAATTGCTTGGGTAAAACTCCGGATGGTTGAGAATGCTCACCTAGTTAATAAACTCAATAAAAATCACTTTAAGAACCACTGTTTTAGTATTTACAAATATTGGAAAGATCAGTAATCTGCGGACCACCTCTCTAAGAACCACTACTCTAGGTTGCACCTTGCGATTCATCTTCATCATGATTCAAGTTCTATGACTCCCAAAATTTCTCTCCAATATCATTTATGTTATTATTCTTATCACAACTCATATCATATGAATATTATTTAACAACAAGCTGTTTCCTGTCAAAAATGATGGAGTAATTTTTTTAGTTTCGATATATTAAAATCCCGGTTGAAAATTTATATTTAATTGTATTCAAAACATATAACCATAAAAAAATAACCAAAAAAAATATTTAATTGAAAAGCTCTTTAATGACAATATTTTTAGTAAATGGTTTCGAGTTATTAAGTAATTGCCCTGATGTGATGACTCTAACTAAAATAATTGTTTAATATTTATCTATTTATAATTATAGAGTAGTCTAAAAGATTATTTATCAATTAAAATTTTTTAATAAAGGTATATACAGACAGACAACGGAAATCATGTTATGCAATGTCAATCCACAGGGAAATTTTGACCAACCTTACTTTCACACTCCCACCTCCTTCGAAACCCGGCCTTTCTATTGATTTAATTTATTCCATTTATTTATCCAATTTACTTTATTACCATTTTTCATGTCCCTCTCTTGATTTAATTTATTCCATTTCTCATGTATTTAGTTCTATTTATTTTATTTTGTTTTTGTTAATAAAAATTCAATATATTGAATTAATTTTCGTCCTGTGAAAATGTAATTTAATTAATTGATTAAAGTGATTAATTACTATTTTAACAATTTAATAAATAAAAAATTAATTAAAGATTGTATGAATGCATGTTGTTGTTTAATGTGGTTTGTTGAATTCTTTATTGATACATTGCTACATTAAAAGATTTTTCTAAAAAGACTGTTTGAATAATACTATCGATTATTATTTGAATTAATTAAATTTAGTTGTAAATTGTAATTTTTTGGATACTAAAAAACCAAAAAATACAGTAGCTAATACTGCTTATAGGTTATGTTATGCTGAGATTTTACCACTCAAACAAATGTTTTACGATATATTTCGACAGTCTTTCTGTCAGGCGAGATAGAAAAATCTATAGATATTTTAGATTTAATAAAAAAATTACAAAATTTTTAATATAACTCTTTAGTAACAAACGGTACTTAAAAGTCTTGCCGTTATTTTCTTCCATAATTTAGTCATAGGAGCGTAATTTGACTTCTGCTGTCTGCCGCCACTTGCAGGGAACACATCGTTGGGAGTAGTGCGCAACTGTGAAATGAGTTTTATTTATTAATTTTATTCAGAAGTTCTAATGTGTTCGTGATTAAAAATTAATTTTTTAGTTAAATACAGATTTGGGCACTAAAGGGTTATTAAAAATAATTGATTAGTTTTTAAATTAAATTATTTTTAAAAAATATATTTAAAATTTTTTGAAATATTTTATTGTCAAAATCTATAGATTAAAAAAATTATTTTACTTAATCATTTACCATTCAATACATTTGAAAACAACAACAACAATCTACATACACTCAATTTAGCACCCGATTTATTTAAAGAATTATTTTGCACATTATTTTTCGCAGTACCGGATGGTACTATTTTGGCGCCTGGAGCAAACTTCTTGAAAAGGCGCCTATATTGTTAAAGTCAAATTTGATTTTTCGCCAATAAAGAGACAGTTTCAAAGCAATGTGAAAAATTTGAATTTTGTTCAATAAAAATTTAACATTATTGTAATAATATATATATATATATATAGAGGAAAAGCGCTCAAAAATGCAAATTTATCAAAATATAGATTATTATGTAGAAATACGTGTTATAATAACAGTCAGTATGATAGTTTTGTTGAGAATAATTATTCTTCAATTTGATCGAAAAGGCGCCTTTTTTTCAGTGTGATTCTGGCGCCTGGTGCGGTCGCTCCCTCGCTCCACCCATAGATCCGGCCCTGATTTTTCGGATTCAATGACCTTATCAACAACACTTCACTTATTTCACATTCCCAATAATTATCAAAATCTTTAATTAAAATTTTAACACCAACACTCAGCGGGCTGATATTGTTGATTGAAAGGATCAATGCGACTGAGGCTGAACGCTGCTCAAAAATCACAAGCTCCCAGTAATTCGGAATTAAATAAGGATTCCTAATCAAATTTTTCAAAAATCAGATAATGATAAACAGCCAACAATATAAATGACGTGAAAGTAACACAATTATAGATTAGTAGTCCCAGTTATGAATATAAAATATCAGCGAAGATGTGAACCATTCTGAGAGTAGTCAGGAACCCGTAAATTAAAATGGAATAACGAGTGATTTTTGTTCACAACCGCATTATTTATTTCCAAAATGGCTGTAAATAGTAGTATTAATGAGTGTAACGATGTGAAGGAAATTAGATCATGTGGTGTTTTGAGGCCGAGGTCAACTGAGTTCTTAGAAACAAAATAAACTATCAAACCGGAACGCCAACAATTGCTAAGTATATATATTCTAGTAAGTTACATTTAATACAAAATAAATATCAAAAATAATTTATAACTTTCTTCAAACAAGAAATAGCATTGATTGTTGGTTACACTAATGCAGCAATGCACAACCTTTTCAACGCTGTGGGCCGCATTAGCAAATTAATATTTGAACGTGGGCGACAGGACAATTACAAAAACTAAAACTCTAGAACTAGTTATTATTATAAACTTTATTATAAAGAAAAGAAAATTAACATTCAAAATAATTCATAATATCTCAAAATATTATTAGTAACTATAATTACAAACAACTTAATTTTAATGAGATTTTTGTGGTTGCATAATAGATGCCAACTTTTTCATATCTGGGGTAATATTTGTAGTAGCTACTTTTACCACGGCATTTAAATTTTCATCTGTAAGTCGGTTTCTTTGAATTGATATTTTCAACTTCATTATTGAAAAAGTTTGCTCACAAATATACGTACTTCCGAACAAACTTCCACAAAGCGCTGCATTTTGTAGTAAATATGGAAAGTTTTCTTTAGGAAGACATCTATAGAAGTTCATTAGATCCCCTTCCTTAAATTTGGACTTCAATTCTTCGTTACACTGAATATCAATAAGCTCAAGTTGGAATTTTGATTCGGCATTTTCATGTGATGCTTCGAAAGGATTAGCAAATAGGTTGAACATTACTTTGTCGCGTTCAAAGTTTTCAAATCGTACATTGAAAGATTCCTCCAGTTGTTGAATATAAATACCATACTGATATTGTACTTTTTAAATATTTGATCACAGTTCGAAAAGTGACAGGTATATGTTGTTGGTAATTTGGGAATGGAACAATGATAACTTGATTCGAAAAGCTGACACATCACTATGTAGTTTCGCTATTAATTGACATTTTCCTTGAAGGTTTTGGTTCAGATCATTTAAATGGCCGCAAATATCTGTTAAAAATGCGAGGTCACACAGCCATTTCAAATTTTCCCAATAATCCACTGACTGACTTTTTTCAATTAAAAACATTTTAATTTCTTCAATAAGAATAAGGAAACGTTGCAGAACTTTGCCTCTACTCAACCAACGAACTTCACTGTAGTACAAAGCATCACCATATTTGCATTCAATATCATAAAGAAATTTCTAAAATGCCTGTGATTTAACCAACGTGATCGGATGAAATTTACTGCTTTCACAAATTTTTTCTAAACATGGTCAAAACCCAGATTTTTTCCAATTAAGTTTTGTTGATGTATAATGTAGTGATACTTTATTAAATCTGTCTGCATTCCTTTTTCTTTCATATGTTCGGATAAAAGAGTAACCATACTGATCTTAGAACCAATCATTGAAGGAGCCCCATCTGTCACTATAACAGAAAGCTTTGATAAATCTAAATTATGTTTATGCATGCTAGATAGTAATGCCTCTAATAAATCCGATCCTTTTGTTGGACTTTTCATTGGATAAAGTTCGACAAGCTCTTCAAAAATTTCATAATCTAATGTTTGTTGGGCTAGAACTGATTTCTGAACCCAAAGTTAGGAATGAGACGAAATGTGTCAGTACACAACACGCATACCCAACATTAAGTTTACTTAAATAAAAATATATAAAACACCAAGTAAACAATGATAATAGAGAGATAATATACCCAAAAATAAAACATCTGAATTAAAAATAAAATAAAACACGAGCAAGAAGTATTACACGAAAACTTACTCAAATATAACCGAAAGACATAAAACAACAAAAAACAAATTCGAATAAAGGCGATTAGTAAAAATTAAAAAAAAAAGAAAATTAAAGAAAATCTTCATAAAATCTTACGTAAAGAAAATTATATCGATATTTTGAATAAAAATCCAGAACAATTCATAAAAATGGCGAAATCCATCATGACCGCCAAACGACCCAATAAAATTTATAAAAAATAAATATTTTAGTTTAAAAAATAAATATTTTAGAAAAGAAATCATAAAAAACAATTTAAAAATAAGAAATAGATTAAATTTAGCATGAAATGTTCTGGAAATGCTGAAATCCATCATGGAGGCAAATTTAATAAAAAATAATTCAAAAACAAAATTCCAAAAATAAAAACAAAAATTCTTACTGAAAAATCGCCATCAAAATCGATAAAAATTAAAAATCGAATGTTCGAGAATTAAAATAATCCGAATTTGTTTTACTGCATCAATGCACGCATGTATACTTACACGTCAAACAGAGGCTATATAAACTAACACAAATAAATAAAGTAGTATTAAAAATAATAAATCTTAAAAAGAAATTCATAAAACAGCAGTTAAAATGAAAATTGTATTAAAAATAAAATAGAATGTTCTGGAATCGTTCCAAATCCATCATGGACGTAAAATTAATGAAAAATAATTGGAAAATAAAAATTTAAAAATAAAAACAAAAATTATAGCACTAAAATTGCCATTAAAAATATCAAAATCACGAAATAGAAAATTCTGGAATAAAAAGAATTCGAGTTTGTTTTAATGCATCAATACATACACGTGTACAAAATAGGTATATATACTGACACGTTTCAGTCACAAGAATCACTTTTTATGCCAATATTTTGTGGACAAAAATTTTGTCAAGAAAACTAACAGTAAGTAGTTTTTCTTTTTTGATTGATATTCATCGTTTTCATTATCGATTATAATATTTTTATGTTTTGTATCTGACTCATTAATGTAAATTATTTTAATGTCAATTATTTTAAGGTAAATCGATTTTAATATTCTCAAGACCTAATTTGTTTCCTTTTTAAATTTTTTTTTATACGACTTATCAGCGGCGTCTTAGTGCGTCTCTATTTAGTCCTGCATTTAATGTTAATTTTCAAGTAACGATTTCACATGCAGACAGGCAATATCTCTTATATATTTTTTTTTGTTCGGTCATCGGAGGTCGGCCACTTCATGGTTCTACCATGGAGTTGTGTCGATAAAACCCCTCCGCTATGGCTCCATATACTTTATTTATTGGTCGACAGTGATGTTTCGACTCAACATTACAGTAGGGCTTGTCGTAGCGGTCACAGTAGAGCCGTGTAAGCAAGCATTCTTCCCGAGTTGAATGCAGAACATAATTAAACTCAACATTAAAAATCGTATACAATAGTTTTACACTAAGGTCATAATTGAGTAGAACTCAGACCCAAATTAAACATATGTAGTCGGTTGAACATCACTAGGAACCAGCTTCAAATATACGTTTGCCGAACATCATTAGTAAATAAAAATGTTGCAAAGACGTAAAGATTTTCTTGGATCTAATCATGATAATACCATCTAGGAGTTCGGCAAGCGTAAATGATGGAATGGATTCAATTAATTATAACATCCTCAACAATTGACCTATATCTTTACCTCATAGTTAAAATGTAAGCTCGCAATCACCTGAAACAATCAAAGGTCATATTGTGGAAATAGCTAACCCCTCTCACTATTGCTTATAAACTGGTATCGATAAGGTATTTTTATTTTAGGGAAAATGTAATATTATCAATTATACAACCTTTTCGATTTATAAAATAAAACTTTGTATTGTCAATATCTATTCAAGTCAAAATTTATATTATCAATTACAACATGGAGATGCTTGATATTAACTGATGATCCGATTTACCCCTCAATTACGAAGTGCAATCGGGAAACTTGCATAAAAGGCAAATGACTTTATCGATAAACGATAAATAACACTCGAAGTTATAATGGGTCTAAACTAAAAGTCTTCCCCAATCCTGTAACTATGAAGGGTATATTGGTTAAATTATATATAAAATGTGAATTAAAGGTATATTCTAATCTTTAAGCTCCAAGATATATATTAGTTAAACGACAAATTATAACTATAAATTATATATAAAATTTAAATCATAATGTACTCTGGTCGTTAAACTATTAGTTAAATTATAACTATAAATTACCTATAAAATATAAAGTATATTCGACTCATTAAACTATAAGACATATAGTAATGAAACCATAAATTGTAACTATAAATTATATGTAAAATATAAATCTTAATGTACTCTAACCATTAAACTATTAGTTAAGTTATAACTATAAATTATTTATAAAATATAAAGTATATTTCAATCATCAAACTATAAGATATATATTAATTGAACTATAAATTGTAACTATAAATCATAATGTACTCTGATCATTAAACTATTAGTTAAATTATAACTATAAATTACCTATAAAATATAAAGTATATTCTACTCATTAAACTATAGGATATATATTAATTAAACTATGAATTGCAACTATAAATTATATATAAAATATAAATCATAATGTACCCTAATCCTTAACCGACAAAGTACAGATTGGTCAAATTATATCCATAAATTGTTTATAAAATATAAATTAAATGTATTTCCAAATCACTAAATTATAAAGTATATATTGGCTAGATTATAGGTTACATATCTATCTAAAGTAAAAATACACTCTAATCATGAACTACAAATTATATACAAGGTAAAGGTTTAAAACATATATTAGGCAAATTATAATTGCAGTTATATATACAAAATATATTGTGCACCTACCTGACTCATAAGTCATAACTCGCAACTCACCTAAGAGATACCTCACAAGTTGTATTACCTAAATTATCTCGTGAAATCATTAGTCAAAATACGAATCATAAATTTATATTATAAAACATACCCTAAAGTTATCAGTAGAATTGTAAATTGCGAGCCGGTATTATCATGTTGCGCCTTAAAATTAAGAGGAGGAACATAAATTCCAAACTTATATTATAAATTGTATCATAAAATTATTTGGAAAAATATAAATCGGAATTGATCCTGAAAATAAGAATTGTAAACTTAATCTCTTAAAATGTAAACCACAAATTTACAATATAATTTGCAACAATATAATAATTTAACTTACCTTAATATACTCCTAACTTAGATTATATTTAAAAAATACCAATTATAATTTTTAAGAATGACCCCCCCCTCATGTCGGTGACAGCCTTATAGGGATATAAATTCACCCTTATTATTATTATTATTCTTAATATTAACATTAGTGGTGGTAGTAGTAGTATTCTTATTAACATTATTATATTATTAAAATAATTATCGTTATTTTATAAACATGAAACTATAAACAAAAGTATTAATTTTTGGATTCCCCTATCTCTAAATTTAGATTCAAGGACCCTATCCTCCAATAAAATTAACGAAAACTGAGAAGATCTATTTTTAGTAACACCCCCCCCCCCCGGAGAAAATGTTAGGGTTATTGACTTTGAATAGAAATACGCGCAGATGTGTATATATGGGTATAGATGTCCATATGTACATACTCATTTAATTTAGTACAAGGTTACCAGTGGACGGGAACATAGCAGGTAACTTAGCTCCCCCAGAAACTAGGAGCTAGATAAAACTTGCCTTGATAACTTGAGATGATTAATCGAGATAAATTGAACCACCTGTAAAGCATAGAGACTAATAGTACGATTACTGAACTATATAAAAGAACAACTTTATAAATTATTAATAAATTCTGAACGTGTACTGTACATAAAACATAGAAGCATTGTCAAAAGAAAATATTTAACTTTATTATTAGCAAATTTTAAATGTGTATTTGTTATATACTACCAAGCAAAATTACTAGTAATGAGTCGTATGACAACATCTCCAAGTTAAAATCGTCCCTCTCCGTTCGAATAAGAATCCCCACTGAACGTACCTGAAAATGAAAATTTATTAGTTAGTAAATAAATTACTTCCAAACTAGGAGATTATACCACTCATGACGAACACAACCGAAGGAGAAGTAAGCAAACGAGAAACTAAGCCCGCCTCTAATACTTATCTCCCCGGTGTGCCCGAATTAAGTGGTAATTGACCATAATGGTCCGATTTCAAAAAATTATAAAAATTCGCATATTAAATCTTGAATTCCCAGCTAAGAGTAAACATGATTCTGAATTAAAATGATTAACTTAAACAAAGTCAATTATTAAGCAACTTCAGAATATATTTAATTAAGTGCAAAGTTTACCAAATTAATAAGTCAACTATTAGGTAATTTCAGAAAATACTTAATTAAAGGGTAAATTTTACCAAATTAATACGTTAGGTTGTTAAATTGAAAATACGTTCAGAGATCTGAGTGGTAACGGCAGTGGCTTTTCCAGTCGAACAACTCCATTAAATGCCTTAATATATCAAAACGATTAGCTTTGAATGCAAGGCTCTAATTACGAACTCCGTGGTCCGATGTTTTTTTTTCGACCTGGTTATTACGTGGGGGATTTCTTACATTGAGACATTTGTTCAAATTAGATCAATTGCGTTTGACAATTTAAATTCTAGTGATATCTTAATATTACCCACTACTTCCGCCCATCTATCTTCGTTTCCATCGATTGATTTTGAACCCACTATACAGAACCAGGGCAGGGCGAATTAGCATGTTGGGAGGGTAGCTAACATAAATCTTGTGACTCACCTCAGTCTGTGCCAAATGACCTATCTTAGATTTGTATTATAGAATGTCTCACTCTGACGACTCTAACGGTGATGAAGCTTACAATCAGATGGTAACACGGCTCCGGACCCGGTATATATGGTGCCATATTCACAGGTGGAGCCAGGGACGGGACCTGGACTGCTCCAATCGGGTTATCCGGAATGGCCCAGAGCCCGATGCCCCGGCGTGGGTGAAAAAAGAGGCCACCAATGACTTGTTGCGGGAGGCCCGCGACCGGGCATTAATCGAACTGGAAGCGGCCCAGATGCGGCTGAGGAGGATAGAACTCCAGCTCAGAGCCGAAGCAGAGGGAAAAACCCCAGAAGAGCTGGAGGAGGCCCGGTTATAACAACCCGGTCTAACTCATCAGTAGTGACAATTCGGATTTTAGCTATTAAATGAGGAATATCAAAGCTTACTTCAACTGCTTGCTCTCATGGCCGTATTAATAAGTTTGAGCGCCCTGGGCTAAATAAAATTTTGCACCCCTACATACTTTTATTATAAAAATTCAATTTTATTTTTAAATTGGTTTTAAATGTGATTAAATAATTATGTATAAAGTATTTTTTTTCTTTGGTAATTTTTATAAGAATTTTAATAAAAGTTTGTGATACTTTAAAATGTAATCAAAGTCGAATTTAATCTTTATAGAAGTTAGGTCATTAGCATACATGGTTTATATGAATGAGAAAAAATATAACATTGAACACATTACTAACTTAAATCACAGATACGCTAAATATAAGGAAAATTACTTTTTTTTTAAATTAAAAAAAAGAAATTAAATTTCACCATCTTGTTTTCTTAGCGCCCTCGGATCGATGGCGCCCCTGGGCTGTAGCCCAATTAGCCCTATGGTTAATGGGGCCATGCTTGCTCTGCGAACTCATTGGACGTTTTAAAAATATTTTGTTGTGCTTGTAGTGATTGGACCATTGAATTTGTTGTTTTCTTAAAATGTTTAGTTTGAAAATGTCTTTTTAAGTTATAATCTTTTGCCAAAGCAATTGTTGCTTTACAAATAAAACATATAATGTTACCTTTATGCTCGATAAAACAAAACTTTTCTGTCCATTGCTCTTGGAATACTCGTCTTTCATCTTCTAACTTCCGTTTCTTAAGTTGTTTTGATACCGACATATTATTTTTTATGACCAAATTAAACAAAAAACTGAATAAAACTATGCAAAGTACAAACTCAAATAGAAGAGTTAAAATAATTTCCGTTAATTTAAAATTTTTATCACATCATTTAAAAAATGTTGGGTTTGCATGTCATACTGAGATTCATTTTTAAGTAATAACATAAAATATTGTAGTGCCTCTATCTAGCACTATTATTAATTTAATAATTGAACTAATAATATATTATTGAATTAATTAAATTAAAATTAAAAATAAAAAACAATAGTTTAAATAATCTTTTACTCTCTCTTTTTACGAAAATCATTATCAAATTGAATTTAAAAAATCATCAAATTCAAATATGTCTAACGAAGTAACTGAAGTTGTCACTGAAGTCGAACAAGTTGAAGAAGTTTAAGAATCATCAAATCGAGTCAAAATCAATGGATCAAATATCTCAGAAATACAGGAAACAGAAACCTTCATCGTATTCACAATGATATCTCTAGTGATGTTCAAGTTCTTCGACAATGTTAATAACAATAAATTATTTGTTCAAGTTAATTCTATGTCTCTACAAATATATCAAGCAATTAGAATTCATTTTTTATATATGCGGAAATAAAAAAATCTCAACCAGTAATTGAGAGTACTTTTTTAGTGTCGTTTCATTTTATATCGGATTATTTTCTTATGCATTTCAATGTAATTGCATAATTTCACAATTAGTATACAAAAATTTTTTTTTATTTAAAGATACAAATTATAAATAAATTAGGGCCGCAGCAAATATAAAATCGGGCTGCACTAATGGAAGCAAAATATTTTCACATTATTATCTCTGCAAAAAAATGATCTGTAATATTAATGGAATTAGATACATGTTCAATATATATAACGAATTCATTATGAACATAAAAAAATTCTCTTCAAAACAAAGGTTTTGTGACATCACAACTGCTACTACAATCAATCCCCTCTGTCACAAGTTGTAACATTTGAGTTACTTTAATATCCCCTCCTAAAATCTTGTAAAATTATTTAACCAGTCCTTTATATTTGTATTTAAATATAATTGATTTTGAAATAATTATTTATATTTTCTGAATATGTCTACCTAGCAAAAATTTGTACAAAGTCTGCAATAAAATAACAATTATGCTTATAACCTTATTAACAGCAAAATTTAAGTTTGAGTTAATTGATAATAAATGAATTGTACGGACCATGGTAACTTATTATACCTTTTGCTATGGCCAATCAACCGCTATACTGATTACATTGAAGTCTCAATTGCGTCCTGACATATTTAAACTGATTTATCATTACTTTAAATAGTCTTTGCTATTTTTATGAATTATTTTATGCGCTTTTACTTTATTTTCCAGTATATAAGCCAGTATATATAAGTACCCGTCTTGAAATAGTTGTATAATAAAATTAATAATTTACCACATTGTATTTTAAATTTTCAATATAGATTATATATCTGCCATTAAAATTCTTTATTTATTTTGGTTAATTTTGATCTGGCTTCTTTTTTTTATATATCAATTAATTAACTAATAATAATTACATAATAAATATAGATATTGTATGGTTTACTAATAACGACTTAAAAAAAATTGAATTAACAACGAAGTTTATATATATATATATATATATATATATATATATATATATATATATATATATATATATATATATATATATATATATATATATATATATATATATTATTTAAAACAAAATTTAACAAGTTTTATTGGTATCGGGGTGCTGATGAAGAACATGGATTTACTCAAGATAATTTCTGTGAGTTGAAAAGTATGAAAATAGTAAAGGGATATGCTAAAAACTAGTCTGGTTTGCTAACGAAAGGCGATGTCATCATTATCGATGATTTGTATCAAGAAGCTAATAAAGAATAGAATTTCAATAATTTGAAAAAGGCAGTGCCGAAAATTCGTGAGTATCGAAAAACATCGATATATTACTGATTTATAGTCTTCAAGGTCTCTTTTTAATATATTAATTAATTATTGATGCTTTCATTTTTACCTTGATATTCGCCATTATTTTTTCTAAAACTTACCAATTTTTAAATTGAATAATTAATTATTTATTGCTTTTCTGTAAATTCCCATTTTGATGCTCTCCTCATTCAAATATTAACTCTTTCACCATTTCGTTCTGTTCATATATCTCACTGTTATCAATTTATCAAATTTTTATTTTATTTGGTTTCCATTCAATTTTTATTTGAAAATTATTACGTTAGTAATTTTACTGGGGTTGAAGGTTTTGATACAATCAAACATCAAACAAGTAGATTTATATACATTTTGTATAACATAATAAGATTAAGTCTAACTTTATTAATTCATTAATAATTCAAGTGATTTGCAGTTGATCAGTTTGTACATAAAATTACAGTTTTCTGTAAAATAGTTTTGTTATTTTTAGTATGAAATTTGGAAATTATAATCATACATTTAAATGAAATTGTTAAATAAAAATAGTCACAAATAATTTAAATTAACTCTTTAAATTTAATTATTTATTATTATTATTATTATTATTATTATTATTATTATTATTATTATTATTATTATTATTATTATTATTATTATTATTATTATTATTATTATTAGTAGTAGTAGTAGTAGTAGTATTATTATTATTGTATTGAGAACTTTTTTTCAATTTTCACCACTGATCTTTTCAATTGACATTGTATTTATTAAAAAACTTTAGTGATTCATAGTTAAGTTTTTTAATAAATAAAATTATTATTATTATTATTATTATTATTATTATTATTATTATTATTATTATTATTATTATTATTATTATTATTATTATTAATATTAATGTTATCTGTATAATTTGTATTATCTTGTACATACCAAAAATCATAAAATATTACACTATACAATGTACACAATCAAAACGCAGAGCAATACAATGCATCTGACACCCACATTTCAGCATCAATCATCTAAAATTGTAGGTTGGAGTGGCACTCAACTAAATAAAAAATCTGAATCTTTGAAAATTAATCTAATTTAGTTTATGAAGTGCCAATAATGAGCTATTTTTTAAAAAATCTTATTATTTATATCAATAAAAGCAGTTGATTAGAACAAATAACGAATAAAATTGTAAATTCTTCATCTCCACAAATATTTTGAGTGGCTACAAAAGTGAAAAGAATTCTCATAAATGAATATGTAAAACTTCCATTGCATTAAAATTATTATTTATATATTCCAAAAAAAGGAATTTTTTTCAGGAATTCTGGAGACTTGTAAAGTAACAATAAAGTATAAACATAAATTTTCGGTAGTTTTTCATTAGGTCACTCTGACAATAGATATTGCGAAATTCTTTGCTTATTCTTAAGAAGTTATGGAGCTGTCGTCATATTGCAATATAAAACTTTGATAATGATGGGAGGTGAATAGTAACATTCTTCTGTATTAATAGTGTTTGTTTGGTTGTCAAAATAATGGTCATTTTTTGCCGTTGCATTGTAAAAATTTGATATTAGGTGAATTTTTCTTTTAGACGAATTGCTAATACATGGATTTGACAGTACTTAATTCTATTTAATATCAAGACAAACTAAAAATTCCTGTAACCTCCAATCACAACTATCAAATGATACCAAAACAAGGAAGTAGTAAATAAACCAAAAGGTTTTTAGAATTAATTGCTATTTAAAATTTTGTAGCAATAAAAAACTTTAAGTTAGTTAGATAACATTTTGAGTTATTTGGTTGGTGATAAAATTAAATTTCTTACTCTTACTCCAAGCGAGTCTTTGACTGACCCACAAATAACACTTGACAACAGAAATCTTTATTGATAATCACAAATAATTTTCACTTTACACTGACAATCAATTCAACACTCTGCTTGGTGAATATACAATGCTTATTACAACACTCGGTGAGGAATATCACTTGCGTATAACACCGGATTAAAAGATCACAAATTACTGATTGGTTTATTAACTGGGACTTTGAGCTGGTTGTTTTCTTTGACCTTCTTCACAACTTTATTCAAGTACTCAAATAACTTCTTTTCGTTTAATTTTACAATTAATTCATTTCCACAATTCTTCTCCTATAATTCTTCTTCACAATTATTTTCTTTACAATTATTCACAAATCGTTTTCCACTAACATTTCGTCCGACTCTTTTAATTCGTCGTCTCGATTTTGAATAAATTTCTGTCTCTTTCCCTTGTCTAATTTTGTCTGATTTCTCGGTCAACAGTTCCTCTTTATATAGCTCGTTCCATTTGTGGCACTAGAGATAATCAAATGTTTTTCACTTTTCTTTCTCCTGCATTTCCCGACTATTACCATTTTATCTCTGACAGATGTCGAGATATTTTTCCTTTTTTGTTAAGCCGCCTGTCAAGATACGGCTTTTCCCATATTTTGTTTTTCTGGAATTTGAAATTCCTTTTCTCCTTTGTACTAATTAATTAGTACTGACCTTTGTTTTTGTTTTCTTGTCTAATTTCTTTTGTTTTATTCCTCATTTCTTTTTACTTCCGCTCTCTTTTTTGAGTTCCCATAGATAGTGCCGTTTGTCATGACGATCTTCTCCCAGGTAATTTACTCATTTATTATGCTATTTATCATTTAGGTATCCTCAACAATTTGTAAGCATCATTTCGAGCATACAGATTATATATCGAGTTCTTGAAATTGCAGTAGTAATTTTAAGTAAAGAACACAAAATAGAAGTTTTACAAAGTTACGGTAAATACTTTAGTAGTTTGTAAAACTATTATAAAATAAATTTTCCCTCCAGTTTTACCACTATTGTTTATATTAAACACCAATAAGATAAGTAAGATAAGCATACCAATACACCAATCCCTCGCTTAACGAATTAGTTCGTTCCAAAAAATTTGAACGTAAATCGAAATTTCATTAAGCGAGGGATTGGTGTAAATTTAGTTAAATCAAGACACTTTCGAATAAAATTAGTAATAAAAAACATCAGCTCAAATTTATCCCACACAACACAAATTGTTTAAATAATAAGGAAATCTGATTTAAACAAAATATCAATGTTCTATCTATAATATTCAACTAATCACAACAATAAATACATAATTCGTTTGTTTTATTTTGTATTCTGTTTCTGTATATTTGTACGGTGTGATTTCCCTGTGAATTTTTTTCTAAATTACGTTATAGAAAACCTTCCTAAAAAGAGACTTTGTAAAGCGAGGGATTGATGTATTTGAATGAAAGAAAGAGAAAGCTAAATAAAACATTGCAAAGGATTATATAATTCAATTAAATTACAATTAAATTTTGATTGATCATTTCGCCAATTGATGCTTATATGAATTTTTATTTATTTTTATGAATTTTGAATTATTTAATTTGATGAATTTAAACAAAAAAGTTTTAAAAAATAATTAATTAATTACATAATAAAAATTAATAATAATATTAATAATAATACTAAATTACCAAACAGACTTAAATTTTTCAAAAAAACTTTTAAGTTATAAACTCAAAGTTTGATTGAAATTATTATTTATTGTTTATATTAAGTCAGCCAATGAAATTCAATTATGAAATAAAATTTTTGACAATTGAATTAAAATTTATTGAAAATTATCTCAAAACAAAAGTAAAATAATAATTTCGGATTTCGTTTCGACTGATGCTGGAGTAATGAAATGGGAATATTCACTTTACATATTGAAAATAGATGGCAGATTTTTCTGCAAATATTTTTCATCCATTCTATTTCTTGTCGGAATATGGAAATTATGATCGTACCGAATCAGATACAAATCGGAAACGATCTAAATGTGATTTGTCGGATTACCGAAGATTCAATCGACAAAGGTTTCAGAGTTTTTCTAAAGTGTCCATTCAACAATCCGATTGATTTTTGCATTCAAGATTGTATTTCCTTGGATTTGTGTACAAATACAGGATGCAATACGAAAGCAGTTGAAAAGCAAAATTTCACATGTGATTTTTCTGAAACTCAAAACAGCATCACTTTTTCATATAGATTTATTTCTTTGTCGGAATTATCATTAAAATATGCTAAACAAGTTTCATTCGGTTGCGTTTTCAGAGGGAAAACTGTTTCAAAATTAGTTAATGTTTCGAACGATATTGTTAATCCGTCAATTTTACCCCCAAAGTCCGGAATCACATCAGCTCCTCCGAAAAGATTCAGTACGAAAACTACTAGTATTATTGAAACAGGTGTTTAATGAAATTAATAAAATTAAAATAAATTAAAAATCTTCTACAAAAAATAAATTCCCTTAAACAATTCTCTTTTCGATTCTGTTTTAATGGTTCTATTTAAAAACAAGAAAAACTCAAACTTTGATTAACAATTTAAAAGATAATTTCTCTTGTGAAGCTTTGATCTTAGTCTTACTGTAAATAACAAAATTTGTCTATTACTAAAGCATTGTTTAGTAATTTTTAGGTTAAATTCAGATAATAATAAAAATAAAAATAATAATAATAATAATAATAATAATAATAATAATAATAATAATAATAATAATAATAATAATAATAATAATTTTTTTATAAAGATGGTTAATAATATTTATATTTGTAATTTTATAATTGTTTGTAATAAATAACATACACCCCAATTGTCATCGCATTAGTTATTGAGTGACCCTTTTGGGCCCTACAGTTTCTCCCACAATACATTGTACATAGGAATTATTAATAATAATACACAGCATCCTGAAAATATACCCATAAAAAGTATATTTTATGGTTTGTCGTTTAATTAAATATTGATTAAGTAATAAATTATATAGCTATTTATTATATTAAATTTTTATTATATTTTATGTTATATAAATATTTTTTAAAAAAATTATTATTTCTTCACTTCAATTAAAATTATTAATAAGTTGTTATTGTATGCTATTTCATCTTAAACTTAAAAATGACTTAAATTAAATGTTATAATAGTTGTCACATGTAATATTAAATATACTAATTTTTTTCAATTTAGGAAAATAATTATTAAAAAAAAAATTTTTGTATTAATTCGTATGGTCTATTTAAAAAGCTTATGATTTTTAACTAATTATAACTTATACATCCTTCATAAATTTTGACAAAGATTTATTCGTCCATTATATGCACCGACTTCAACACAATATTTTTAGGTTCTACTAAAAATTAACAAATCATTCTAGGATTACTTTAATAAAAAATTACAAAACTGTTTTAACTGCACTGTTTCGCAAAAGATGATATTATTATTATTATTATTATTATTATTATTATTATTATTATTATTATTATTATTATTATTATTATTATTATTATTATTATTATTATTATTATTATTATTATTATTATTATTATTATTATTATTATTATTATTATTATTATTATTATTATTATTATCATTATTATTATTATTATTATTATTATTATTATTATTATTATTATTATTATTATTATTATTATTATTATTATTATTTTAGTTTTCAAAGATCGAGATATCATTCTAATCTCTCTTATAGCTGCTCTTCTTCTTTCTTTTCTCGTGAATATTTGGTGTTCTGTCCAATGGTGTATCAAAAAATCAAAAAAAAGTAAAATTGAATTAAAATTATCAAATTAATTATTGATTATTAAATTTAAGCGCATATGATATCGGTATCTTAATTATAATATTATGTATTATATTTTTTGTGCACATCTCTCACATCACGTGAATTAATTTTGTATTTATCTACAGTAAATATGATACATTTTTGAAAGCTTGCAGATAAAATTTGCAAATAAAATTCTGGTTAGTTATAATTTTGTTGAAAATATAGTTGACAAAATATAAAGTCAGCATTAGAATGCTTTTTCAAATTTTGATGTTTTCTTGAAATATCATTATGACAAAAATTAATAAAATAGTAATTGATTATAATTAAAATTTACTTGCTATTATATTTAATATTTACATTTTATTTTAATCCAATAAAAACCGACGTACCATTTTTGGGATAAACTTGTTTTGTCCAATGAAACGTCTAGGAAATAATTTCTATTTTTTTCCAGTGCCAGTAACTAATTGCAAAGCTAATCCAATTAACTTATGAAAATAATTAATTAGCAATTTAATAGTTAAAAATGTGTCCATTAGGATATGAGAAAAATAAGAATTGAAAAAATAAATTTTCAGATAATTACTGCCTTAATAATAACATACTGTTTATTTGAGGTACACCAAATAAATGTTAACAGGTTGACGGATGGAAGCTTTTACCAATGAAGTGAGGTTTGGTATACTCATCATTGTACAAAATGCAAAAACAGTGAAAGAATAGCAAACAGGTTGTCATATTGTGATAGGAAAAGATGCACTATTCTCCCGGAAATTGTGATTACATCATGTATCGTAAACAAAAATTTAATTACTTTAAAAATGTACCGTATAAACTCGCGTATAAGTCGAGAAATTTACGTCAAATTTTCAAGTCAAAATAGCCACTTCGACTTATACGCGGGTCATAAAACGTACAAATTAATTTTGAATGAAATCAGTTAAACTTTTTTTTTATTTTTGTTACTTCGACTTATACGTGAGTTTCCAATTTAGGACTTAAAAACCCCTTAAAATTTAGTCGACTTATACGCGAGTATATACGGTAATATTGTTACAATTGTTTAACTGAATACAACGGTATACTATTGTGGAAATTAAAAAATTTCAATGCAGAAGAATGACGGTTCGAGATTCTTGAATTTTCTAACAATTCCTCAACCATTTTTTTACCTATCTGAAATACTTTCATAATATATTCTGAATTGGACTTATATAACTTATATAACCAGAGATTTGCAACAACATCTTAGAAGTTACCATAATTTCAAAAGGTGCGTAAATCCAAAATAGATTTGACTTTTTGAGGAGGATCTTTGTTGAATTTATTGGATTCTAAAATTTCATATGATACTTGTAGCATGTCACAATGATATGTAACTTATATACTTGTTAGATGTCTAAAAGATTTGAAAAACGCTTTTTGGTTACTAGTGGATTTCTCCGCACATTCGAATGTACTTCAAATGTACGTATGAATCTCTAAGAAAACTTGAGGGCGTTATAACTGAGTTGAGGCCCTCGAAGTCACCTCACATATTAGAGTTTCTATTCATTTTCAACTTCTAAGTTTCAAAAAAATGTAAAATAATTATATGCGGCTCGAGAGCCGCAGGTTGGCTTCCCCTGCTATATACTATCAAAATAGTAAATTTACTTTAATCTTCATTATAAGTTTTATATGGGGTAATGATAATTCATGGTTGTGAAAACGCAAAATGTAATGTGATTTATCTGTGGAATTAGAAAAATAGAATTTAACTGAAATTATTTTTCCTAATGAATAAATTATAGGCTTCTTAACAGTATTTGTTTGAAAGGGTATCAGTTAAAACTGCATACGATGATTGAAGAATACTTAACATTTCTAACCACCGGTGAAGCCTAAAAACCGTGATTCTTAAGCAAGTAAATTATTTTGGAAATATTAGAAAGTCCATGGGAAATCTTTTCTCCTTTGTGGTCAATTTATAAAATTACAGTTTCCAATGATCATGCTTATAAACCAAGCACGAAATGCTTACACAAATGCGTTAGGGCATAATCAGAGCAAAGATTAAAAATAAAAGAGATCGAGATTATATTTGTAGATTTGTCCTCATTTGTTTATTTTCCCACCTCATGCATTACGTGTTATATAGAAATATTTACAAACGTATATTTAGGAACGAAATTTTAATCACGATAATATTTTTTTAAATATAAGCGATATTTGGTCGAATTTTAAAAAGAAATAAAATATTTTCCATTATTTGTATGAATGTCCACTAAGAAACTCTTGGTACCCCGCGGGGTCAGTCCACCCTAATTCTGATATTTTAAGAATGAAACCATAGTCGATTTCATTTATGCTTTAATTTAATTGAAATAATAGCCATTTGTAAACCATTTTGACCGCTAGCCTGTATATGGAGCAAATTCTTTACAAAACCAAATTCCGAGTATTGTTACATTCCATATATTTGTTAAATAAATAATTTTTTGATAGTTTTGTTTTTGAAATTAATACCTGATTTCAAATTGAAATGATATTTGAAACATATTATCTTTTGATTTGGTATGGGCCAGATGTTAGAATCAGAGGCGGGACAATCCAAACATGTGCCCTCGGCTTGGAACAAAATTTACGCCCTTTCAAAGAAAAGGCATCGTTTCCAGAGGAATATCTGAAAATCTAAAGAAATATTAACTTCAAAAATATTTTATAAATAGATCTTACGATGTTTTATCGTCTTTTTTTCTACAGATCAAAGTATAGTTGTCCCATTTTAGATAAAAAAAAACTTTCTCCCAATGATTTTTTAATATATTAAAAATAATGATATATTAACAATATGTTAATTACTTTTAACTTTCAGAATAAAAAACACAATAAAAAATGTATTTTATATTATGTGTGCTGTGTTTGTATGTAAAATTATTTTTCTGCCACTTTCTCAATTCCTACAAATATAAAAACTTTTAACTTTCAGAACATTAAGTTTTTACACACACGTAAGTTTGTGTGTTCCTATACCATAATTTTATCGATTTTTTAAGATTATAGAAACTTTTATATTTCGGATTTTGGTGTAACAAGTTCTGATTTGAGGTGTGCATTTCAACCCAATTTCGCTGAAACAAGAGTTTTGTTTCCATTTAATTTCCATTTAATTATTGATATACTTTTCATATTTATTTGTATTTTAAATTCATTATATCATTTTTTTAAGAAAGTTTAAAACGAAATAGAACACCGAAAGAACTCCAACAACAAAACCTTCCGATGACAGATCTCAACAGTAACCATTACTCCAATAGTATGTCATCGCATTATGATCCGCATGAAAATATTAAACGAACAAGATCCCAGCCAACTTTACCACATGATGATAAAATGACTCTCATAAAGTCTAATACCTCTAATACCTCATACAATACCGGTTCAATTGGTTCAAGGCCAAAATACAATCGACCTAATACAATGAATTTCGAAAACATTGACATTAGTAGTGGATCGCGCAATAGTTTATCAACCCCAATATGTGGCCATGTGTTCTATGCTCCAATTCAATATGTTGATCCATCTATGTTGATGTATAGTTCTCAATATTCCACATCATATTTACCACATTCAATGGCTCTTGAAAACAAATCCTCGAACTATTTGGATATTGTAGCTGAACAAGACTGTCCAGAAAGACAAAATAGTTCTGTGTTTCAACCTCTTCCAAGGAAACCAGACGAAATATTATCAGATAAGGAATCTGTATTCTACTGATTTTTCAATAAATTTAAGATTACGTCATCAGTTGACAATAGATAGCCTTTTTATTTTTTTATTGTGAAATATGATGAATTTTAAGAACTATTGAAAATGAACTTTGTTTTTTTAATAAATCAAGTGTAAAGTGGATTTTAATAATTGTTTTCAAACGTTATGATTCATTTCGTCCTGCTGGCTTCAGAGGTATACCAGTCAGTTTCAAATCATAATATGGAGAGTTCAAATGAGGATCTTATAAGTGGTAGGGTTGATTTCATAGAAGGTATCTATCAGACTAATTAGAATATAAAGTAGCAGAAGGTTTGCACTATATACCGCATTAAAACAGATAAAATTACTTATAATATAAAAAATATAAGAAATAAATTATATGATAAGAAACATACAAACTTGCCTGTATGTCTAAAATTCAACAGCATTTGCATCTATAAATTTATTACACCCGTCTGCACGAAATAATAACATCCATAATACAGGTTGGCTTGTAAGAATCAGTTACATATTTGGTCCTGTGTTAATTGAAACTGTGTCATAAATTCATTTCCCTTTTTCTTTCTTCCCAAAGGTTTGGCAGGTCCATGTGTTGAAGCAACATTCATCGATATATACAGGCTCTAGTCGCTGATTAATTGTCATCATCCGACGATGTGGACATTCTTGACCGGTATCAAGCAAGAAATGTTCAAGCAGAAAGCTTTACTTCTACAAGGAACGACCGGTGTTGTTCATCCACCAAAGAAGATGTATTTGCGGCTGCAGAAACGCATTGAAGAAGCCGTTGCAGCATTTATTTGAAGTAAAATCCTGGTGTTCCTTCGTGCAATGTCGCATCTGTCTCACTCATAATTTGAGACACACTATCTTAAATAAACTTTGAAATGATTAAATTGATTTTATGACAGTGAACTATGTATTAAATGTCGCGGTTTCCAACTTCGTGGGATTATATGTCATTGGGATTAGTAATGTGTCACTGAGGCTGACATATAAAAAAACAAAATAATGTTAATTATATGGTTTATTTTACACAAAAATAACAACAATATTATATTAATAAGGAATAGAACAAACAATACAATAGAATAAAATAAAGAAAAGTATGCTATTTGTAAAAATTCACTAAATATACTACTACAAGAAAATATTTACAACTTATTCTAGAAGCTGAAAAAATAGTTACCAAGAAGAGCAAGGGGCTCGCAAATCATAGAATAATTTGACAAAGGGCTCGCGCGAGCCTCTTATAGCTCACCACTCCTAGGGGTAACACATTACTAAGGTACGATTCTCGAAGGAAAAAAAGAGCGAGTCCCATGTTAAAAATTTCATAGCTCACCTCTATCCAGAGGTAATTTTCATACAGATATTTTTTCTGTGAATAAGCTAATTTGCAAGTGATGTGATTTCCAGTGTACCAGGGAAAGTATGCAATAGAGTTGAATCAGCAATATTGTATACTTACCTGTCGCGTAGAGAAATCTTATATAATTATAATTTTATATAATTATAATTTTACATGTAAATATCTTTAGAATTTATAATCGGAATTCAGAGTTTATAGTTTGAATTGATTTTAAAAGTAAAACAAAAAAGTTATTCTATTTATAATCGATTAAGTTAAATATTATTTCGTATTTAAGAGATCTAGATAGAAATGTATTTAAATTTTATTTTGTTTTAATTATCAAAACTTCATGATGCCTATGAAAGTCGCAACCCATTAAAGTCAATAGTAATGAATAAATTGTCATCAAAGTCAGTACAATACCAAGGTCCAAAAGTATATTTCACGTAACTGCTGAGAAAATTATCTTAAATAAATATACATCATTCAAACAATTTCTTTACGTAACACAAATCGGTAAATTCTACGTTGAGTAATGTATAAATTAGCTCATAAGCCGTAATTTTAAGATTTAATAACCTAATATGAACTTAAAATATGTTTAGCTTTTATTATGAGCTAAAAATCAGTATTAAAACAAAATAAGCTATCTTTTAAACTAAAAATAGTTGTCGAGAAAAAATGAAGAAATAATATTGTTAATAGAGAGGAATAAATTTATTTGGCAAGGTAATTAGGAATACCTAAAAGTTTAGCTCTATCTATATTTTACAAATATAAGAAATCTTGGGCAACGAACAGAAAAAACAAATATAAAAATCTAAAAATTTTGAGTATATTCACCTAATTTTCACAAAATATCGAAATATCAAAGACATTATTAATAAATTATATTTATAAAATTAAATAGGAAAATTCAATTCCAACACAAATTTGAATTAGTTTTTTAAATCAATAGGCACAAAAATTTAAATAAAATCAATAAATCAATTTCCAAGTGCGTGAAATTGATTTATTTTGTCATTCGATACAAAATTTGGTTGTGAATAAAATGGTGAAAATTACAATTTATGATTTAATGATGAAAACTTTGTATAAGATTTAATATCATTTTATTTATTTTCTATTAATTTGTAACGAATGTCTAAATAACAAAACATTTTTGGTTAAGGATGAAATTCAAAAACAATTTTTCGGCAGTGTCGTACTTAAAGGATTCAGAAATTTTATTTACACTTTATTCATAATATTAAGCAAATAACATTGCAGTAAATAATTGTCATATCTTCTCCAATAATCAATATACCGACGAAAGCACGAACACATGATCTGGAGATTGTATGGAGATTGTTTTAGATCTTGACCTTCATCAGAGAGATCATTGCTAATAAGACGAAGGTTTCTGTTTCTTGAAATTCTGGCATATTTGATTTATTGATTTTGACTCGATTTGATGATTGCGAAATTAAATAATTCATTGTTTCTTTTTAAATTGAATTTGATGATTTTTTTGGAAAAAGCTAGGATTATTTAAACAATCGTTTTTAATTTTATTTTAATTAAATTAATTTAATAATATATTTTTAGTTCAATTATTAAATTGATAAAATGCTAGTCAGAGGCACTACAGGCTGATTTTAGAAATTATATCTTTTATCTGGAAATTAAATTTTTAAAATTACATAAAATAGATTCAGCAGGCCGCGTACACCACATAAGTCATGGATGTTTGTTTCGGTGTTTGAAAAAAAATTAATAATTTATTATAATAATTTATTATACAAGTATAAACATGAAATCCGTTATAATATTTGATGTTAAAAATATTTTTTTTTGCAAAAATTTAGTAATACACCAAAAAATTCTGTTTGTGTCGTTAATATTTATGTTTGCGTTGCTTAGATTTATATTAATATTTTCTAAGGGAATTTATTTAATAATAGATTTTTGATTTTCGGTAATCGAATATATTTGAAATTGCTAATTAGTTTTACATTAAAAATATCTAAATTCAAATAATTATTTTTTATTAAATTTAATAATTTTTACATTTTTACATGGTATTATTTTACATTCACATACTTTTGCACGCTATTTTTAATACAGCAATACAAACACAATCACATAATTCTTTGCATACAGATTAATCTTTAATCCCTTACTGTGGTCACACAATATTAATCAATTCTTTCAGTTGACAATGATCAAGAACTCAGAAATAATGGATATTCAATCCTATGTGTGTGTGGCATTGTATGCATAATATTTAAATTGATCAACAATATAGAAATCTATCAAACCTGGATTTGAAATCCATTATTAAATATAATGTGTAAACAATATAATTCAGAGACAATTTTATAATGCAGATTACAAAAGCACTTAAAATCATTTACCAAACCTTATACCACTTTAAACATGACAATACAAATACAAACGAACAATTGTATTCACCAATATGAGTCAATCACTCACTTGTAATTGATCGAAAATTTAAGTACGGATGTGACGGTTAATTATTTCTAGGTATGTGGCATTACACCCGTGACATTTAAATTAATAAACAAGATACGAACACGATCTAACCAGGTCATGGAATCACCATTTAACATAATGCTCAAACACACCTTTCGAGAACAAACTTATTATGTTGAATACATAACTGCTAGTGACACCGCACAAAGCTGATTCAGTCATTAATAATTTGTTATCCATGAAATTGTTCTTTCTTTTCCCAGATTCCCAGATTCTTCTTTTGGCATGGTACTGATATAAACCTTTAAAAGCGCATACTTAAACTTCACTTATACTATATATTTCGACAGGTTTACCATTTTATTTTTATCTATTTGATTGTTTTCTTCATTAACAAATTGCTCAATTGACACTTTTAATTGGAAATATTATATTATTAAACGAAATATTAACAATATTACAGGTTTGCCTTAAAAGGTTTCTGCCGAAATTTCAACAACAAATGAATAACAATAAATTGTCTAATTATCGTCCTCACACAAGTTTTCAAAACATTTACCATTGTGATTAATGTATCGTTGCCATCTTTCCAGTAGCTTGTTGATGCCTTCCTCAAAGAATTGCTGCAGCTTCAAATATGCCCATTGTTGGATGCAATGCACTACATCAGCAGAACAGGTGTCATCTTTTCCGTGTAATGCAGATTTTATTGTCAGGAAGAGGTAAAAATCAGAGGGGCCAAAGTCTGGCGAGTGTAGTGGATGTTCGAGAACTTTCAGACGAACCTGTGTAATTTTCTCCTGTGTGATGATAGCTGCATTCAGTTTTTCCAATAGGTCGCTGTAATATTTAGCGGTGATAGTTTCACCAGGTGGCAGAATGTCCATCAAACTAATACATTTAGAGTTCGAGAACAGATTCAGCATGGATTTCTTGTTGGTAATGATTGTTTTTGATTCTGTCACGAGTTGATCTCCAGTACATCGCCAAGACTTGTGACGTTGGAGGCCACTATTCGGCCAATAAACACATCTTTCATCAGCAGTAATAAAGCGATGCAGGAAATTGTTGGGGTATGGGATCCATACATTGAACAATGTAGGACTTTCCCATTTTAATCAATCGTCTTCTCACAGTCTCTTTGTCACTATCAATGCACTCAGTAATATTTCTTTTTCGTGGCCCACGAATCTTCATTAAAAACAGCTTGTATCTCCTCCTCCAGATCGTATGACGGCCGTTCACCGCGTGGCTCATCTTCAGCAACAATGTTTCCGCTCTTGAATTTGGCTATCCAATCGGAGCATATTCTGAAACAAACTGTGCTTTCACCAAGTGGCAATTTATTTCTTTATGAATTTAATCAGTTGACAGTCCTTTCTTCAAATTATAATAAATGATTTTTCGAATATCCTCTTTAGAAGACTTCATTTTCAGTACGAATACTGACGAAAAAACAATAAACATTAATGAGGTATTTAAACAATTTTTAATTTCATACAAATTAAATATTTTATTATTAACTATGTTTAGAAATTTTAAAAATTCTAATACATATTAATAATAAAACTATTGCAGAATGCACGGTAAAATTTAAATTAAACACGAATTCATACACTTCATTCTAGATAGCTTTAATCATCGACAGAAACCTTTGAGCCAAACCTGTATATGCAAATGTCATAATAATAAATGTGAAACTATATAATTGCAATCTAGTTCTTAATTTATTACCAAATTAAAAATTCAATTTTAAGTTTAACTTTATGACTGATGGTTATTTTAAACATTAAATTAGAAAAAATCTTAGATAAGGGGTATAAGTGATATTATTAATCATTCTCAATTTGGAAATTTAATATTGTTTTTTATGTTAATAATAAGTACATTTATTCTAAAAATATTTAATGAAGTAGAGAGAATTCAAACTTGAAAATCGGCTCAGAATCTCATTTAGAACGGAACAGGGAGAAATCTTATTTTCATAACCTATGAATCATGACAAATACCTATGACCTATTATGCACCTGAACATATATATTGAAAATCATACACTACCCAAACTACTTGCCAAGGAATAGGATAAAAAGGAATTTTTTTTAATTAGTTAGCAGACTGTTGATTTTATAACTGTAATTTATTTCAAATGAGATATTTAGCTATTTGATAAGCGTATAAAATTGCGGTAAATCAAAACGCGCAATAAATTGATCATTGGAGGATATTAAAAATACTTTTGAATTACTTAATTGTTTAAAACAAAGCTATTATTTTCTGTACCAATTTGATTGATAATTGAACAAATGTTATTAAATAGTGCATATAAAATCGTTGAAGTTGTTGGTTCATATTAATTATTTTATTCTTTAGTTTAAACAAGTTCTTCAATTATTAATTATTTTGTTTTAATGTTATCAAATAAAAAAATTAATAAATGTAATTTTTATCGAAAACAGGTAAGCTGAATTTACAGTATATATTTTCAATTTTCACCTCTGATTTATTTTCAATTGACATTGTATTTATTAAAAAAATTGACTATGAATCAGTAACAATATCGATTTTTTTTGATATTCATGAATTTTCGCTACAGCCTTTTCCTAGTGATTTACTTGAAAAGGGCTGTGACGAAAATTCGTGAATCTTTACTAATTCATAGTCAATTTTTTTAATAAATATATTCTTCAAAATGTCAGAAGAATATTTCACTACAATGCCATGATTGGTGAATGCACGAGGCTGAGGAAGTGATTGGTCAAATGAAAGTTAGCGAACGCAGTAAGATAAATATTGAAGCGAATAATACTTAAATTAGCCAAATATGATTGAATATATTCACAATGGACAAATAAATTATTAATACTAAAACTTTTAATAAAGAATATTAAACATAGAAAAAATAGATGAATAAGTAATGAAAAAAAATATTTAACAGTTTATTATAAAAGTATTTACTTATTTAATTAAAAAATTATGCGATAATTGTCATATTGCTCAAGACATAAAATTATCATTTTAAGATCCTAAAAATCTAAAGTAAAAAAAGTACATGAAAGATCAAATTAATCAAAATTGTTGTAAAGAATCGCAACAAAAATCAGTTGTCAAAAAAATATTTTTAAAATCTTAAAGCAATAACGAAGAAAAACTGAAGAAAGGAAAATTATTTCATTGACAGAACCGTCTCATTGTTGAATTTTGTCATGTCCTTTTTGGCATATTCAGCGCAATGATANTTAAACTTTTTTTTTATTTTTGTTACTTCGACTTATACGTGAGTTTCCAATTTAGGACTTAAAAACCCCTTAAAATTTAGTCGACTTATACGCGAGTATATACGGTAATATTGTTACAATTGTTTAACTGAATACAACGGTATACTATTGTGGAAATTAAAAAATTTCAATGCAGAAGAATGACGGTTCGAGATTCTTGAATTTTCTAACAATTCCTCAACCATTTTTTTACCTATCTGAAATACTTTCATAATATATTCTGAATTGGACTTATATAACTTATATAACCAGAGATTTGCAACAACATCTTAGAAGTTACCATAATTTCAAAAGGTGCGTAAATCCAAAATAGATTTGACTTTTTGAGGAGGATCTTTGTTGAATTTATTGGATTCTAAAATTTCATATGATACTTGTAGCATGTCACAATGATATGTAACTTATATACTTGTTAGATGTCTAAAAGATTTGAAAAACGCTTTTTGGTTACTAGTGGATTTCTCCGCACATTCGAATGTACTTCAAATGTACGTATGAATCTCTAAGAAAACTTGAGGGCGTTATAACTGAGTTGAGGCCCTCGAAGTCACCTCACATATTAGAGTTTCTATTCATTTTCAACTTCTAAGTTTCAAAAAAATGTAAAATAATTATATGCGGCTCGAGAGCCGCAGGTTGGCTTCCCCTGCTATATACTATCAAAATAGTAAATTTACTTTAATCTTCATTATAAGTTTTATATGGGGTAATGATAATTCATGGTTGTGAAAACGCAAAATGTAATGTGATTTATCTGTGGAATTAGAAAAATAGAATTTAACTGAAATTATTTTTCCTAATGAATAAATTATAGGCTTCTTAACAGTATTTGTTTGAAAGGGTATCAGTTAAAACTGCATACGATGATTGAAGAATACTTAACATTTCTAACCACCGGTGAAGCCTAAAAACCGTGATTCTTAAGCAAGTAAATTATTTTGGAAATATTAGAAAGTCCATGGGAAATCTTTTCTCCTTTGTGGTCAATTTATAAAATTACAGTTTCCAATGATCATGCTTATAAACCAAGCACGAAATGCTTACACAAATGCGTTAGGGCATAATCAGAGCAAAGATTAAAAATAAAAGAGATCGAGATTATATTTGTAGATTTGTCCTCATTTGTTTATTTTCCCACCTCATGCATTACGTGTTATATAGAAATATTTACAAACGTATATTTAGGAACGAAATTTTAATCACGATAATATTTTTTTAAATATAAGCGATATTTGGTCGAATTTTAAAAAGAAATAAAATATTTTCCATTATTTGTATGAATGTCCACTAAGAAACTCTTGGTACCCCGCGGGGTCAGTCCACCCTAATTCTGATATTTTAAGAATGAAACCATAGTCGATTTCATTTATGCTTTAATTTAATTGAAATAATAGCCATTTGTAAACCATTTTGACCGCTAGCCTGTATATGGAGCAAATTCTTTACAAAACCAAATTCCGAGTATTGTTACATTCCATATATTTGTTAAATAAATAATTTTTTGATAGTTTTGTTTTTGAAATTAATACCTGATTTCAAATTGAAATGATATTTGAAACATATTATCTTTTGATTTGGTATGGGCCAGATGTTAGAATCAGAGGCGGGACAATCCAAACATGTGCCCTCGGCTTGGAACAAAATTTACGCCCTTTCAAAGAAAAGGCATCGTTTCCAGAGGAATATCTGAAAATCTAAAGAAATATTAACTTCAAAAATATTTTATAAATAGATCTTACGATGTTTTATCGTCTTTTTTTCTACAGATCAAAGTATAGTTGTCCCATTTTAGATAAAAAAAAACTTTCTCCCAATGATTTTTTAATATATTAAAAATAATGATATATTAACAATATGTTAATTACTTTTAACTTTCAGAATAAAAAACACAATAAAAAATGTATTTTATATTATGTGTGCTGTGTTTGTATGTAAAATTATTTTTCTGCCACTTTCTCAATTCCTACAAATATAAAAACTTTTAACTTTCAGAACATTAAGTTTTTACACACACGTAAGTTTGTGTGTTCCTATACCATAATTTTATCGATTTTTTAAGATTATAGAAACTTTTATATTTCGGATTTTGGTGTAACAAGTTCTGATTTGAGGTGTGCATTTCAACCCAATTTCGCTGAAACAAGAGTTTTGTTTCCATTTAATTTCCATTTAATTATTGATATACTTTTCATATTTATTTGTATTTTAAATTCATTATATCATTTTTTTAAGAAAGTTTAAAACGAAATAGAACACCGAAAGAACTCCAACAACAAAACCTTCCGATGACAGATCTCAACAGTAACCATTACTCCAATAGTATGTCATCGCATTATGATCCGCATGAAAATATTAAACGAACAAGATCCCAGCCAACTTTACCACATGATGATAAAATGACTCTCATAAAGTCTAATACCTCTAATACCTCATACAATACCGGTTCAATTGGTTCAAGGCCAAAATACAATCGACCTAATACAATGAATTTCGAAAACATTGACATTAGTAGTGGATCGCGCAATAGTTTATCAACCCCAATATGTGGCCATGTGTTCTATGCTCCAATTCAATATGTTGATCCATCTATGTTGATGTATAGTTCTCAATATTCCACATCATATTTACCACATTCAATGGCTCTTGAAAACAAATCCTCGAACTATTTGGATATTGTAGCTGAACAAGACTGTCCAGAAAGACAAAATAGTTCTGTGTTTCAACCTCTTCCAAGGAAACCAGACGAAATATTATCAGATAAGGAATCTGTATTCTACTGATTTTTCAATAAATTTAAGATTACGTCATCAGTTGACAATAGATAGCCTTTTTATTTTTTTATTGTGAAATATGATGAATTTTAAGAACTATTGAAAATGAACTTTGTTTTTTTAATAAATCAAGTGTAAAGTGGATTTTAATAATTGTTTTCAAACGTTATGATTCATTTCGTCCTGCTGGCTTCAGAGGTATACCAGTCAGTTTCAAATCATAATATGGAGAGTTCAAATGAGGATCTTATAAGTGGTAGGGTTGATTTCATAGAAGGTATCTATCAGACTAATTAGAATATAAAGTAGCAGAAGGTTTGCACTATATACCGCATTAAAACAGATAAAATTACTTATAATATAAAAAATATAAGAAATAAATTATATGATAAGAAACATACAAACTTGCCTGTATGTCTAAAATTCAACAGCATTTGCATCTATAAATTTATTACACCCGTCTGCACGAAATAATAACATCCATAATACAGGTTGGCTTGTAAGAATCAGTTACATATTTGGTCCTGTGTTAATTGAAACTGTGTCATAAATTCATTTCCCTTTTTCTTTCTTCCCAAAGGTTTGGCAGGTCCATGTGTTGAAGCAACATTCATCGATATATACAGGCTCTAGTCGCTGATTAATTGTCATCATCCGACGATGTGGACATTCTTGACCGGTATCAAGCAAGAAATGTTCAAGCAGAAAGCTTTACTTCTACAAGGAACGACCGGTGTTGTTCATCCACCAAAGAAGATGTATTTGCGGCTGCAGAAACGCATTGAAGAAGCCGTTGCAGCATTTATTTGAAGTAAAATCCTGGTGTTCCTTCGTGCAATGTCGCATCTGTCTCACTCATAATTTGAGACACACTATCTTAAATAAACTTTGAAATGATTAAATTGATTTTATGACAGTGAACTATGTATTAAATGTCGCGGTTTCCAACTTCGTGGGATTATATGTCATTGGGATTAGTAATGTGTCACTGAGGCTGACATATAAAAAAACAAAATAATGTTAATTATATGGTTTATTTTACACAAAAATAACAACAATATTATATTAATAAGGAATAGAACAAACAATACAATAGAATAAAATAAAGAAAAGTATGCTATTTGTAAAAATTCACTAAATATACTACTACAAGAAAATATTTACAACTTATTCTAGAAGCTGAAAAAATAGTTACCAAGAAGAGCAAGGGGCTCGCAAATCATAGAATAATTTGACAAAGGGCTCGCGCGAGCCTCTTATAGCTCACCACTCCTAGGGGTAACACATTACTAAGGTACGATTCTCGAAGGAAAAAAAGAGCGAGTCCCATGTTAAAAATTTCATAGCTCACCTCTATCCAGAGGTAATTTTCATACAGATATTTTTTCTGTGAATAAGCTAATTTGCAAGTGATGTGATTTCCAGTGTACCAGGGAAAGTATGCAATAGAGTTGAATCAGCAATATTGTATACTTACCTGTCGCGTAGAGAAATCTTATATAATTATAATTTTATATAATTATAATTTTACATGTAAATATCTTTAGAATTTATAATCGGAATTCAGAGTTTATAGTTTGAATTGATTTTAAAAGTAAAACAAAAAAGTTATTCTATTTATAATCGATTAAGTTAAATATTATTTCGTATTTAAGAGATCTAGATAGAAATGTATTTAAATTTTATTTTGTTTTAATTATCAAAACTTCATGATGCCTATGAAAGTCGCAACCCATTAAAGTCAATAGTAATGAATAAATTGTCATCAAAGTCAGTACAATACCAAGGTCCAAAAGTATATTTCACGTAACTGCTGAGAAAATTATCTTAAATAAATATACATCATTCAAACAATTTCTTTACGTAACACAAATCGGTAAATTCTACGTTGAGTAATGTATAAATTAGCTCATAAGCCGTAATTTTAAGATTTAATAACCTAATATGAACTTAAAATATGTTTAGCTTTTATTATGAGCTAAAAATCAGTATTAAAACAAAATAAGCTATCTTTTAAACTAAAAATAGTTGTCGAGAAAAAATGAAGAAATAATATTGTTAATAGAGAGGAATAAATTTATTTGGCAAGGTAATTAGGAATACCTAAAAGTTTAGCTCTATCTATATTTTACAAATATAAGAAATCTTGGGCAACGAACAGAAAAAACAAATATAAAAATCTAAAAATTTTGAGTATATTCACCTAATTTTCACAAAATATCGAAATATCAAAGACATTATTAATAAATTATATTTATAAAATTAAATAGGAAAATTCAATTCCAACACAAATTTGAATTAGTTTTTTAAATCAATAGGCACAAAAATTTAAATAAAATCAATAAATCAATTTCCAAGTGCGTGAAATTGATTTATTTTGTCATTCGATACAAAATTTGGTTGTGAATAAAATGGTGAAAATTACAATTTATGATTTAATGATGAAAACTTTGTATAAGATTTAATATCATTTTATTTATTTTCTATTAATTTGTAACGAATGTCTAAATAACAAAACATTTTTGGTTAAGGATGAAATTCAAAAACAATTTTTCGGCAGTGTCGTACTTAAAGGATTCAGAAATTTTATTTACACTTTATTCATAATATTAAGCAAATAACATTGCAGTAAATAATTGTCATATCTTCTCCAATAATCAATATACCGACGAAAGCACGAACACATGATCTGGAGATTGTATGGAGATTGTTTTAGATCTTGACCTTCATCAGAGAGATCATTGCTAATAAGACGAAGGTTTCTGTTTCTTGAAATTCTGGCATATTTGATTTATTGATTTTGACTCGATTTGATGATTGCGAAATTAAATAATTCATTGTTTCTTTTTAAATTGAATTTGATGATTTTTTTGGAAAAAGCTAGGATTATTTAAACAATCGTTTTTAATTTTATTTTAATTAAATTAATTTAATAATATATTTTTAGTTCAATTATTAAATTGATAAAATGCTAGTCAGAGGCACTACAGGCTGATTTTAGAAATTATATCTTTTATCTGGAAATTAAATTTTTAAAATTACATAAAATAGATTCAGCAGGCCGCGTACACCACATAAGTCATGGATGTTTGTTTCGGTGTTTGAAAAAAAATTAATAATTTATTATAATAATTTATTATACAAGTATAAACATGAAATCCGTTATAATATTTGATGTTAAAAATATTTTTTTTTGCAAAAATTTAGTAATACACCAAAAAATTCTGTTTGTGTCGTTAATATTTATGTTTGCGTTGCTTAGATTTATATTAATATTTTCTAAGGGAATTTATTTAATAATAGATTTTTGATTTTCGGTAATCGAATATATTTGAAATTGCTAATTAGTTTTACATTAAAAATATCTAAATTCAAATAATTATTTTTTATTAAATTTAATAATTTTTACATTTTTACATGGTATTATTTTACATTCACATACTTTTGCACGCTATTTTTAATACAGCAATACAAACACAATCACATAATTCTTTGCATACAGATTAATCTTTAATCCCTTACTGTGGTCACACAATATTAATCAATTCTTTCAGTTGACAATGATCAAGAACTCAGAAATAATGGATATTCAATCCTATGTGTGTGTGGCATTGTATGCATAATATTTAAATTGATCAACAATATAGAAATCTATCAAACCTGGATTTGAAATCCATTATTAAATATAATGTGTAAACAATATAATTCAGAGACAATTTTATAATGCAGATTACAAAAGCACTTAAAATCATTTACCAAACCTTATACCACTTTAAACATGACAATACAAATACAAACGAACAATTGTATTCACCAATATGAGTCAATCACTCACTTGTAATTGATCGAAAATTTAAGTACGGATGTGACGGTTAATTATTTCTAGGTATGTGGCATTACACCCGTGACATTTAAATTAATAAACAAGATACGAACACGATCTAACCAGGTCATGGAATCACCATTTAACATAATGCTCAAACACACCTTTCGAGAACAAACTTATTATGTTGAATACATAACTGCTAGTGACACCGCACAAAGCTGATTCAGTCATTAATAATTTGTTATCCATGAAATTGTTCTTTCTTTTCCCAGATTCCCAGATTCTTCTTTTGGCATGGTACTGATATAAACCTTTAAAAGCGCATACTTAAACTTCACTTATACTATATATTTCGACAGGTTTACCATTTTATTTTTATCTATTTGATTGTTTTCTTCATTAACAAATTGCTCAATTGACACTTTTAATTGGAAATATTATATTATTAAACGAAATATTAACAATATTACAGGTTTGCCTTAAAAGGTTTCTGCCGAAATTTCAACAACAAATGAATAACAATAAATTGTCTAATTATCGTCCTCACACAAGTTTTCAAAACATTTACCATTGTGATTAATGTATCGTTGCCATCTTTCCAGTAGCTTGTTGATGCCTTCCTCAAAGAATTGCTGCAGCTTCAAATATGCCCATTGTTGGATGCAATGCACTACATCAGCAGAACAGGTGTCATCTTTTCCGTGTAATGCAGATTTTATTGTCAGGAAGAGGTAAAAATCAGAGGGGCCAAAGTCTGGCGAGTGTAGTGGATGTTCGAGAACTTTCAGACGAACCTGTGTAATTTTCTCCTGTGTGATGATAGCTGCATTCAGTTTTTCCAATAGGTCGCTGTAATATTTAGCGGTGATAGTTTCACCAGGTGGCAGAATGTCCATCAAACTAATACATTTAGAGTTCGAGAACAGATTCAGCATGGATTTCTTGTTGGTAATGATTGTTTTTGATTCTGTCACGAGTTGATCTCCAGTACATCGCCAAGACTTGTGACGTTGGAGGCCACTATTCGGCCAATAAACACATCTTTCATCAGCAGTAATAAAGCGATGCAGGAAATTGTTGGGGTATGGGATCCATACATTGAACAATGTAGGACTTTCCCATTTTAATCAATCGTCTTCTCACAGTCTCTTTGTCACTATCAATGCACTCAGTAATATTTCTTTTTCGTGGCCCACGAATCTTCATTAAAAACAGCTTGTATCTCCTCCTCCAGATCGTATGACGGCCGTTCACCGCGTGGCTCATCTTCAGCAACAATGTTTCCGCTCTTGAATTTGGCTATCCAATCGGAGCATATTCTGAAACAAACTGTGCTTTCACCAAGTGGCAATTTATTTCTTTATGAATTTAATCAGTTGACAGTCCTTTCTTCAAATTATAATAAATGATTTTTCGAATATCCTCTTTAGAAGACTTCATTTTCAGTACGAATACTGACGAAAAAACAATAAACATTAATGAGGTATTTAAACAATTTTTAATTTCATACAAATTAAATATTTTATTATTAACTATGTTTAGAAATTTTAAAAATTCTAATACATATTAATAATAAAACTATTGCAGAATGCACGGTAAAATTTAAATTAAACACGAATTCATACACTTCATTCTAGATAGCTTTAATCATCGACAGAAACCTTTGAGCCAAACCTGTATATGCAAATGTCATAATAATAAATGTGAAACTATATAATTGCAATCTAGTTCTTAATTTATTACCAAATTAAAAATTCAATTTTAAGTTTAACTTTATGACTGATGGTTATTTTAAACATTAAATTAGAAAAAATCTTAGATAAGGGGTATAAGTGATATTATTAATCATTCTCAATTTGGAAATTTAATATTGTTTTTTATGTTAATAATAAGTACATTTATTCTAAAAATATTTAATGAAGTAGAGAGAATTCAAACTTGAAAATCGGCTCAGAATCTCATTTAGAACGGAACAGGGAGAAATCTTATTTTCATAACCTATGAATCATGACAAATACCTATGACCTATTATGCACCTGAACATATATATTGAAAATCATACACTACCCAAACTACTTGCCAAGGAATAGGATAAAAAGGAATTTTTTTTAATTAGTTAGCAGACTGTTGATTTTATAACTGTAATTTATTTCAAATGAGATATTTAGCTATTTGATAAGCGTATAAAATTGCGGTAAATCAAAACGCGCAATAAATTGATCATTGGAGGATATTAAAAATACTTTTGAATTACTTAATTGTTTAAAACAAAGCTATTATTTTCTGTACCAATTTGATTGATAATTGAACAAATGTTATTAAATAGTGCATATAAAATCGTTGAAGTTGTTGGTTCATATTAATTATTTTATTCTTTAGTTTAAACAAGTTCTTCAATTATTAATTATTTTGTTTTAATGTTATCAAATAAAAAAATTAATAAATGTAATTTTTATCGAAAACAGGTAAGCTGAATTTACAGTATATATTTTCAATTTTCACCTCTGATTTATTTTCAATTGACATTGTATTTATTAAAAAAATTGACTATGAATCAGTAACAATATCGATTTTTTTTGATATTCATGAATTTTCGCTACAGCCTTTTCCTAGTGATTTACTTGAAAAGGGCTGTGACGAAAATTCGTGAATCTTTACTAATTCATAGTCAATTTTTTTAATAAATATATTCTTCAAAATGTCAGAAGAATATTTCACTACAATGCCATGATTGGTGAATGCACGAGGCTGAGGAAGTGATTGGTCAAATGAAAGTTAGCGAACGCAGTAAGATAAATATTGAAGCGAATAATACTTAAATTAGCCAAATATGATTGAATATATTCACAATGGACAAATAAATTATTAATACTAAAACTTTTAATAAAGAATATTAAACATAGAAAAAATAGATGAATAAGTAATGAAAAAAAATATTTAACAGTTTATTATAAAAGTATTTACTTATTTAATTAAAAAATTATGCGATAATTGTCATATTGCTCAAGACATAAAATTATCATTTTAAGATCCTAAAAATCTAAAGTAAAAAAAGTACATGAAAGATCAAATTAATCAAAATTGTTGTAAAGAATCGCAACAAAAATCAGTTGTCAAAAAAATATTTTTAAAATCTTAAAGCAATAACGAAGAAAAACTGAAGAAAGGAAAATTATTTCATTGACAGAACCGTCTCATTGTTGAATTTTGTCATGTCCTTTTTGGCATATTCAGGGCAATGATATAATTCATTGTAAGTTATTTACATTTCTTGGAGCTCAGATCAATATTTTGTGTTGTAAATATTGTTATCAATAAATCTATATTTTTGGGGTGTTCGTTGATTTGATACTTAAGAACATGAGTGGAGTCAGAAAGAAATTCAATAACTACTTTAATTATTAATTCAAACATAAACACAACACATCAAAACATAAAAATTAATTCTTTTTCTTTCGAAACTTTGTATTCACTCAAATAAATTGGTCTAATTTTGAGACTCCTACTGAAAAATGTTATAACCTGCAAAAGTCGTATGTGCACTAAAATATTGACAAAAATTACAAATAAAATGGAAGAATAATTGCACTAAATTGCTGAAGAGGTATCCATCAAAAATCTTGAATAAAAATGGTAAAACATCAAAGTGAGTTGATGGATCTTATAAATGAGTCGATTGAAGATTCTTTGACTTTTTCATCTGAAATAAACATAAAGTTGTTATTAGGAATTACTTTTTAAAAATAAAATTTTTATATTTTAAATTCACTAATAAATGAGATCTGAAATCAAATTATGAAAAAACTAGTTTTAATATGACATAACTTTTTCAATATTATTTTATTATTTGAATCAACTTTTTATTAATGTTTCATTTAAATTATGCGATTATACGTTTTCAAATATTTGAAAACTTGTAAATGTAAGGTACAACAAAAATCGAAAAAGAAAAATGGCATTATTCCACCATGTTAGAAGTTTGAACAAGTTTCATTTTTAATAAAATTTCTGAAATACATTTTGACAAACAATCCCCCCATTTATCCCCCAGCAATAATTATTTAATGTAATAATGATCAAATTCACTTGAAAAAGGCAGTGCCGAAAATTCGTGAGCATGGCCCCCACATCCTAAAGTGGACCACCAGGATTTTCGGCGAGCCCCCAAACTATATACCGCTTGATGCTCTACAGGAATTAGGATAAAATAGGGCGGATTAAATGATGGCAGGAAAGTAACATTAAAAATTTATTAAAAATAAACTACAGCTTTTAGCTTTACATTTTAAAAAAACATAGACTATGGTAAAAACTTACAATAATAACAAAAATTATCTCAAAGTAGACTATTTTCTAGCTTTTGTCAATGCAAATTTTTCAATGACATCATTAAAATCAACTTTCTTTGCTAAATCATTTTCGATACTTAAAATTGCTAGATGATTGAGTCGATCTTGACTAGTTGTGCTTCTTTGCCATGTTTTTAATGAATTTGCCAGCCTGCTGAATGATCTTTCAGTTGAAGAAACCGTAACTGGTACGGTACAAAACAGTTTAATGGCGAGGCAGATATTAGCAAATATACCTTGCAGTTTTTTGTCATAAATTGCATTCAGAAGTTTAATTGGACTTCTTTCAGCTCCGAAAACTGTTTTGTGAATACTTTTAAGGTGAAGGATTTCGTGCAGTAAGTCTTCCGACAGATCTGTCTCATATGTTTTTACAAGCTTTGATGCTTTTGCGGTAAGTTGACTATAGTCTACGTTCTGGAAGTTCAAAATTGGTGAAAATAATTCGCATATGGTGTCGGCTGCTTCAAATCTTGTCTTTAAACCATTGATAATATAATCCAATACTTGGATTGAGTCCTGGTTTAGGGATATGTATCTTAGAATTAGGACGTTCTGTTCATTGTGAGAAATATCCGGTGTTGCATCTACTATTATTCCGTAGAAAATTGAGTCTCTTCTTTGGTCTAGAATTTTTTGGAGAACTTTGTCTGCACAAAGGGCAATAAACTCGTTTTGAGAATTCCACGACAAATAATGTGTATGACCTTTCATACTTTTACCTTCCACCTGATTTTGTTGAACTTTGGCAAGATGTTGTTGTGTCACTTCATCATACTTTCAAATCAATTCTAAAATTCCTAAGAAATTCCCATTATGAACATCTCCAATATGTGTGTTATCTCCCTGAAAAGCTAAACCTCTTGATGATAAAAATAATGCTACATCTACAATCCGTTTCAGAAGTGCTTTCCAAAAAGTTGTCTCACATTGAATTTTCCGTTGTAAATCTTTATCTGTTCCATGTCCTTTTAATGTCTCCAATAAGAATTCCCATGATAAATGTGGAGCACTATTTTCGTGAGGAGGCAAAATATCATACAACTTTTTCCAAAGTTTATTTCTAGGTGAAAATCCTTCTTGGGCTAAACTGCTTAAGTTTTTGTTAATTTGGTCACAAAAAATACGACATTGTAGATAGAAGAGAGCTTCTTTTGATGCACTCCATGTTTTCCAATCTCGTGGAAAATGTTCTCTAGTTCTTTTATCTTTCGTTTTCATATAGAGTAAAGAATGTTGAAATTCTCTACCATTAAAATCTCTTGGCAATAATTTTTTGAATTCTCGAAAGCTGATAGTTTGTACAATCTCTTGTTGCAGGTTATGCGAGATTACTAGGGGCCAAGTTCCAGGGTCATCATGTTTTACTTCAGAGTTATTAATACAGTTTGCAACTGAAACATTGACTGCACCATGTTCTATCACAGGCGATCCTTGATTAGAATTTTCACTAGCGATTTTTTCTTCAGTTGCAACTGGTTCACAAGTAACAGTTGCTTCTCCTTCGAATGGTTTTTGAACTTGTAAATCCATTCGATAATGATTTTCTGATTGGACTTCAAAGCATCACCACCTTCACTTTGATCTGCATCGGGAGCTATGTTCTTTTCTTTGAAAAATTTTGTTATGAACTAACGACCTTGTGATGCTTTTGATTCTTTCTCAGTTTTTAGTTTCCTCTTCTGAGCACCAGATTTGTGTTTATAAATTAAATCAGACATAAGCGTTTAATTTATTTTAATTTTTGATAAAAGTGGTTAAATTATAAAAACACACAAACATTAAAAATCACTAGCTGGTAGCATTGGAATAGGCTTCTCTATAAATAAAAAAAAACATGTTTGTACAAATAAAAGAGAAGTATAACTTCTTTACCTGCATCATCATGTTGATGCATGTTCTGACGAAGTTCAAAGACACCTCCAGTCCGGAACTGCATGCAGCGTTTTTAATTGTATTTGCAAATTTGAGCTTTAAATCAAAATACGATTGAATTTTTTTTTAAATGTATCAATGCAGACAAGTGTTTTCCATCAGCTATGGAGATAAATCACCAACACGATGATGAGAGGATTAGCGGAATAATATAATGTGCCAATAGCAAAATGCAGTAATTAATTTTAGTTGATATGTATAAAACAAAAGTCAATATTTAATAAGTTTCTTTTTGTCTTATGTTCATCTCATTTAGCTAACCGATCTGCCACGGCGGGCCCCATTAATCCCGAGACCAAGGGCTAGAGCCTTGTCAGCCTCCCCATGTGGGGGCCATGTTCGTGAGTATCAACAAACATCGATATATTACTGATTTATAGTCTTCAAACTCTCTTTTTAAATATTATATTATAGATATAGAAAATATAGTGAGAAAAAAATATATTTTTACTGACTTATAAAATGTTTATTTTAAATTAGTTTCTTTTTGACTGTTTGTGAAAAAATTCTCGAAGGAAACACAATGAATCGACAGTCTCGTCATTTAAACGTGAACGAAACTTGATGCATTAAATTCTGGGAGCTGAAAAAGCTCGCTCCAAATCTACACTTGTAGGTGGAATGGTTAACAAAAATTTATACACCATATTTAAATTAACACCGAGAGCACCTCCACTTTCATAAATTGCCATCTCTCTTTATAAAACTAGATTTAAGTTATTTGCTGATGATCCAGATGGCATTGGGGATTTTGCTAATCCTTTCTCACTTACTAATTGAAATTGATCTTGCATTGGTATTGCCGTATTACTTTCTAGTGTATCAATCAATATTGGAGATTCGGCTCTTCTGGCTTCTGTGGTTGAAACAGACAGACTATCTAGGGTATTCTGAACAAATTTACATAATTTGAATGGCATCTGAAACGCACCGAAAGCTTTATCAATGATGCTATACTTGTGTAAATATTGTAAGACACCAGAGAGTTCTGGACTAAGTCGTTCTTTAATGCGTAATTTAAGCGCTTGTGACATTTGTTTACATATTGGTGATCTGTTATTGTTAAGATTTTGTAGCATGAACTGTAGTGGTGGTGTTGCGGTTAGTAAATTTGAGTCCTTACGACACAATACTTCGACTGTCAACTTCACAGACTCCAGGGCTGAAATAATATCGAGGATAGTCTTAAGCTCTTCATTTGAGAAATAAATAGGAGATTTCAAATCTGTAAGACATTTCTGAATAGAAATGTTGAGAAAATTAAAACGTTCCAGCATAATGAAAAAACTGCTCCATCTTGTTTTACTATCAAAAAGGAGCTTTAGCTCTTTTCCGTGATCTTCTAAAATGTACTTCTGCAGAATGTCATTTTTAGTTGGGGATCGCTTGAACATGCGAACAGTCATCCGCACTTTATCAATTACTGGAAAAATATTGGCTAGCAGATCTGCCTCGGTGTCTCTATTTACAACAGTCTTCTTGAAAATCATAAATACAAACAATGTTTTTTCATTTTTTTAGAAATTAGTTAATAATTAGAATGATTTTTCCGGAATTGGGATTTGGGATCCTAAATCCCGGGATTTCGGGATTGCGACCTCTATGATTGACTTTTATATTTCGTTTTTTGTACTCGACGGAATGCTTGTACAGTACGGTATATATACAGTTCAGTAGTTACAAGTATTTTTATTTGTAAATCCTCAAAATTCAAGGTTTTTTATATAAATTTAGATTTATTTCTATAAGGCTCCGGAGGCCGTAGGTTGCCCACCCATGGCTTATATGAACGTTCCGATGTCTCCGAACTGACTATAGATTAGATAGTAAAGACAACCTGGGGATATGTAAATAAAATTCATAACCACAAGAGGTGTCTTATTATTACTCCAATTTAAATGAAAGGTGAATTCAATTAGGGGAACAGCATAAAGAGGAAACAAGTCGATAAAATATCCAGTATGTCAAAGACAATTCCAAAGAAGTTTAAAGGTAATTTGAAGGAAATATTAATTTAGTGTCATCCAATATTACATTTCATAGCATACCAGAAGGGAGATCTCCTATTGGAAAATTTATCCCAGCTCGAGATGTTAAAAGTGTTATTGAAAACTGTGTGGATATAACGTGTTGTAAACAATTGTGATAAATTTTGTTGAGTTATTCGATTGATTTGAATGAGGACACAGAGGAGTCAGAAATTTGTACCGACTTCTAACAAATACCGAACAATTATTAAAAAAATGAAAAAAATATTTTATCTCAAATTAAAAATGTCACAATTATACCACAAGTTCTGATTTTAGTTTGACCTAAGAATAGTTGACCTTAGTAGGACACCACCTCAAACCAGTACTGATCTAATCTGACACAATATTCCCCTTTTTCATTATTTCATTACAACATGTTCAAAATAATTTTTAAATAATAATTAAAAAAAAGAATACTTCTAAATAATTTTCAGGTCTATGGTTGTTATTTGCTTGTAAATGACAGAAATTGTTATTTTCGGTAAATTTTATTTCTTTTTGAAGAGTAATAAAGTTTTCAATGTGACTAAAAAGTTTCTATAAAAAATAAATATTATCATGTACATTTATCAACTTTTAAATACTGTAGTTCTTTTGTAATAATTGTAAATATTAGATTTTTCCTTATAATTACTCATTAGCGATGACAAATAAATATATTGAAATAGTTTATACAATTTTAATAATTTATCTTAATCATTTAAACAAGTGTAAAATTAAGATAAACTTCATTTGTATTTTATTGTAAAAAAGTACTTAAGGAAATAAACTAAATATTTTTAATAAAAGTCTTTCGATTTAATTTAGTTTAATAATTGAAATAATTATGTGTGAATCTTTGAACAATTAATATTGTACAATCTTTCTTTCAATTAAATTTTTATTTATTGTTTAAAGTTTGTATTTATTTAAATTTAATTAATTAGTTTAATTAAAGTTGAAAATGACTACTCAGTATATTTAGTTTATTATATAAATTTTGAATTATTTTAATTTACCAGAACTTTAAACAGCTGGGATATTGAAGAAGATGATATAAAAATTGAAGATACCTTATTTTTTGATGAAGAAACGGGTTTATATAAAAAAATCAGGCAAACTTTCAACGAGAAAGATGAACTGTGCCAGGAAATTTTACAGTATAAATTAGAAACATTTGAAGTATCTGAATCTGTTAAATGTCGAAAATTGTGGAAAAAATTTGGAAAAGCTAGAAATGATCCTCCTGGCCCTAATCCTTCACATACATTTTTAGGAGATGAATTATTTATGAGATATTTTACAGATGACACAGTAGTATTTGTATTTCGCTTACTAATTTAAATGGATATATAGACAACTACTGAAGATGAGAAAAAAATCAAAGATCAAAGTGTGCATTGTCGTAAATGTCACGGGGACCATTTCTCCCGGCAATGTCCATATAAAGATGAGATGCAGAGTATTCAAGAATTAACAGCTCAAATTGAAGGAGTTCCGGTTGATTCCCAAATAAGTCATAATGATAAATTTAGGAAGGATGTTACTTTGAAACCATTAACAAATGGAAAATATTTACCTCCGCATATGCGTAATATTGGCCCACCGATTTTTTGTGATAAAAGACGCGCAGATAGTGCTTTAACAATTCGTGTCAGTAATCTGCCTGAAACTGTACAAGAAAGTGATTTAGATGATTTATTCCAGCCATTTGGCAGTATTTCGAGAACATTTTTAGCCAAGGATAAAGTAACTGGTTCATCGCGAGTGAGTATTGAAATTAAATTGAGATATTATGGAACATATTAAAATTATTTCATAATTTTAATTCCATATTTATTTTATATCAGAATTTCTCAATTATGATTGGTTGGCTATGATTGGCTGTAATATGATTTGTTATTAAAATTATATTTATATTTAGAAAAATTTGTATTAAATTAAATATTATGATTGAAAAAAGAAAATTTCTATCGTAATTTTTAATTAGTATTCCATATAAATTGTTTTATATTGTTAAATTTCGTTGGGAATTATTAAGTAATATATAGGTTATAATTAACATGGCTTTGTAGGCGCTTACTAAAATAACAATCAAAGAAAACGTAAAACAGAATTGAAGTTGTATGTATGATCATATGTTGTGGTGATCTCAAACTCCTGTAAGTCGCCGCATGACTATTTAAAAACGAATAAGTACTCATGGCTTTGGTCATGTTGGAACTGTACTAAGTCGTCGAAAGCTACAGAGCAGATGAGTCTTTGTGTTAAAACTACTCCATAGATCTCGGCGAGTTCATTGCTGCCAATAGGAGGTCTTACGTCGGTGTTTATCATTGTGAAAGTAAGGCCCGGTATATTTCAATACGATCTTTTCCTAAAGTGTAATGAGATGACATAAAAAATATCCAATCGGCCCGTAATTAATTGTTAGTGTTAAAATTATACTAATAACCCAAAGCAAAATAATATAAACAAAAATTTATTGGTTAGCAAACCAAGCAAAACAAAAAGAAAAATTGTCATATTGGGGATCATTCTCAAATAATCTCTTCCTCAGCATCTGCCAATAATTGATATAGATTGAATTCGTCGTTCATGTCCAAATACCAGAGAAAGTCCGTATAGGAGGTCTGTAGATCGGTACTTAGGGTGGCCGCTTGTTTGGCCCGTCTTCGTTTGTTCCTTTCCGAGCGCGAGATCTGTTTGTACTGCCTTGACCGGAGAACTTATGGTGCACATATCCACCACAATCGGGTTAATGATCGTTTTCGACTATGGGGATGTTGGTGCTGGAGACCTCGAAACCAACATTGAGCATCCCGCACAGGCTGAGCTATTTGCAGCAACTATGCCTTCCACCAGACTTGATTTTTCGGCCGCAGATAGGCCTTTGATTCGATACACTTGATAAAGGGCTTGCGGCTGTTCCCGTATCAAGGTACGTTGGGCTCGGCTCTCCTCGATAAGGTTGTCCCGACAATGTTCGAGTCGGTTTTGTTTCCTTCATTTGGCCTGGGGAAAACCATGGCCCCTCAAGCCTATCTATCTTTATTCTCAATAATCGAATTTTTATCCGTACACGAGAAACAGGGCCTTAATTGATGATTCTGTTGTGCCATTTTTCTGGAACATACGAAGACAGAAATAAACTATGTAGAAAGACGTTGTCTAGTAATTACAGATGTGAGAGTAACGAAAATATTTTACCGCGAGTTTTGATAAATTTGTTATCACCATACGATTCAAAAAAGAAAGCGGATTATTAAATTTTATCCAATTTCTGTAGTATTTTCGTGTATTATATTTGTATTATGTTTGTTAGTGCGATAAGAAATATTGTAGTACCCAGCCGAGTCTCCAGTAAATAAACTGTCGCGGGACAGCTGGGGTGAATGTATGTTAGAATATATAAAATACACTACAAAATCAACAATAACGGTTATACAACGTGAACCTTTATTCAAAAAAAAATAATGAAAGCCTTATGGTTGGAGATAGGTTAGTTGGGACTTGAAACTTTGTCTCTTCCTGGATACTGAACTCAAGACTTGCAGTTGAAGGTAGATTAGTCAGGACTTGATTCCTTGCCTTTGTCTTAATACTGAACTTAAATCTTTAACTAATTATTGGGATTTGACACTTTAACTTTATCTTGAAACGCCAATCTTTCACTTGTTCTTAAAATTCTTATTAATTCTTAAAAATCTTGGCTAGTTATCGGGATGTAAAACTTTATCTTTGTTCTCGTATTGAAGTACAATCCTTGATTTGTTATTGGGGTTTGAACTTGATCTTTACTTTTGTATGGAAGTTCGAATATTTAGCTAATGATTGGAATTTGGGACTTTATTTTAACTTTTAATTGTTGTTATACAAAATCTTTATTGAATTTTTTTATTTTTTCGATATTTTTATAGCGATAATTTTTACCAATCTTTTTCCAGCGCAACCTAAGCTCAATATTATAACAAGGCGTCGCAAAACCTTGTTTAAAAATAAATGAAATATATAACTGTACACTAATATATACACTAATTCCTAATATATGAAATTGTTCGTTATCTCATTTCATCAGGCGTTATCTCACAATCTTCCTCAAAATAATTCCACTGTGTCGATTTAGTTATCTTGGGTTTATCGGAATTATTTGTAATCTGAACTATATCTGATCAACGCCCTTTTTTTCGAATTTCTCTAAGTATATGACATTTTTTTAAGACTTAAATCTTGGATCCATAAAGCAACATTCACCCGATAGAGAATTTGCTGTATCATAATATTGATTATCTAAGATATTTTTTCAGCTGAAATAGAAGCATTTTAGTTTGTTTGTTGTTAAGTTAGAACAACGGTAATCGCATATAAGACATGTCGAACTAAATATCTTTTCGGTTTCGAATAACTTGAAATTTCAGTAACCAGTCGGTGTGAGACTCTGAAGGAACGAGAGGTAACAAGAAAAATTCTATTTGCCTACAAATTGTTTATCGCTCCAATTATATACTGCTTCACTGTAGATAGACGAGTTAACAATCTCAAGTAAACAAATACGAGTTATTTGGTTTTTATTGTACGACGTGTCATAGAATAATATTAAAATCATATAAGTTTTCGAAATTGCACAAGCGCTGTTGTTGAGGACTCGAATTGATTATTAATTGGATCTTAAGGTAATATGGAATACTGTAATTGGTGAAGTCCGAATAATGCCGAGTGCACAAACTTCGGACCGAATTAATGCACAAATCAAAGTTTGGCAACTCATTAGTTCTAATAATACACCATAAATAGTGTTAGTCAATTATAGTCTACTTGAAAAAAACTGCAGCGGGACAGCTGGGATGTATGTATGTCAATTTAACGAAATTATTAAATATCTTAAATAACATTTTTATTATAATTACAATTATAAAAATAGCCAATCCGTGGAAATTTCATTTATTATATTATTTCCGTTGTTATATTAAACATATATTATTTTGAATCTCTTCTTAATATTCTTTTTTTCTCTATAGTAAGTATTTCACTACTTATTGATCTCCAAAATACACAATGATAATTACAAAACATAAAAGCGCTTAAATAAAAATTGATGAACACAAAAATGGCGAATCAGAAATTACACCAATCATAACAGAACAACGCGACAACATAACAGAGTAACATCACAAATAGTCTTTTTCTTATTATAAATCCTAACATATAATGGACACTATTCCAACGACTAATTACATATTGTATCAAAAAATGATTTGGTAAATATAATTGGTTTTGATACTTTTCTAATAAACTAGATGAATAATTACCGTGTTTAAAATGACCAACAACAGCTCGAACATTTTTAAATTTAGATTGTGTTTCCCTGTTATTTAAAACGACATTAATACACAATTGTAATATATGTGCAAAACATTTTAAAATGTTGCCAACACTAACATCCATAGCCTTTAATATATTGGTAGCAATGCCATGACAAACTGAAGCATATTTTGAAAAAACAACCCATTTGGTATTATGTAAATCAGGAAATGAAGTTATGGAAAGTAGGGATTTTTTTAACGTAAAATTTCAGTTACATATATGATTGATTAGTCGCAGACATATATATATATATATAAATTGAGCAGATTGCATTTCATTAAAAATATTTTCACACACTGAGTTGTAAATATTAGGCAAAATATTGACTGTAAATCCCCGTTTGGAAAGCATGACACAATTAGGATTTAATTGGAAGACAAATTCTGAAAAATGTTTTGACTCAAGGTAACGATAGGGAAATCAATGAGTCATTTTTTAGCATTCTCTTCAACTTTGGATTGAGATTTGATGCTTGATAAATGTTGTTCGGGATCATTAGTCTGTTCGATTTTTTTGGTGAAAAGGCTGACAAATGTTGTTGGCGCTCAGGAGGGTGTTGTTTAAATGTTCTAGGGTTCCTGATATATTTGTCATCAACTCTTCTCTCAACGCTTTCATGATTATTTTACTTTTTACCATCGGTGTACCCATGGCAACAACCATGTTGGTAATGTAGACAGTGGCTGAAAATCAATAAGCAGGTGATCTTTATTACTAGAACTACTCCTTATTGTATTTTCATTTTCGGATATATGACTGCCGATAGGTTTTACGTTGCTTTATCACTTTACTTTCATTTTATATTTTATATTTTAGTCTTCAATCATTCTTAAAAATATATTTAATTTATAATTTTATTATTTACTTTAATTATATTATTTAAATCTATTTAAATCTGGAAATTAAATACTTCAATTTAATTACTTTCACATCCCCCTTTTTAAAAAGCTTTAGCCACTCTATGTTTCTTATAAGCCTTTTTCCATTCTCAAATTTTACTTCATAACTTCTCTCGTGTATTTGTTTTATTACTTCGGCAGGTCCAACATATCGATCTTCGTCTTTGTTGTTATCATTTCTTTTTACCAGCACTATGTCTCCTACTTTGAATTTTCTTTCTGTTATTTCGTTAAAACCCATATTCTCAACCGACATATTTAATATTGTTTCTGATATTGTCGGTTTCTGAAATTTCTGCCATTTCCTTGGAATTTTCCCCGTATGTTTTCTTGTTCATTTTCTCTTACATCTCTGAAATTCTTTCTTAATTGGAAGCACTGGTGTTTGAAATGACCTGCTCTGTGACAATGATAACATTTAACATTCAGACATTCTGCTCTTCTATGGCCTCCTTCATGACATGCCCAGCATCTGAACTTTGGCCTATTGTTTGTTTGGAATTCTTGATTATTAAAATTCGATTGTTTGTTCTGATATTCTCGATTCTGTTTTGACTCGCTGAACGTATTTCTTCTAGGCATATTGTTATATCTGTGTAATATTGGTCTTGCTGGAATATTTACAGCTTTTTTACCATATCCGCATATCTCGTTTCAGTTCCCACAACTGCCATCGAGTCACTGTTTCGATTTAATTCTTTAATTACTTTCTCGTGTTTTTTAATTCTCTTTTTCATTTCATTCACAGATTTATATTCATTTAATCTCAAATCTTTTTTCAAATCTTGGTCTCCCACTGCATTGAATATGAGAAATTTTTAAAGTTCTTCATTTAACTCTTGTTTAATAATTCGTTTTGATAATTTCTCAATTTTTTATCAGAAATCATCAGCGGAATCTCCTCCTTGTCTATAATCTAGCGCTTCACTTAAGTCTTCCATCAGATTCATTGGTTTTTTGAAGGCTTCTCTCAGTCTATCCATATAATTTTGTTTCTCATCAGTTGAATCATATTTCTTAATTGCATCTGTTGATAAAAAACCTTTGACAAATCTACCTTTGAAGTCCTCAGCTATCGACATTAATTCGAAAAATCTTTCGGTTTCCTAGATGAAATCTTCAACATCGGTTCCCATCTCGAAATTTTCTGGTGCTTTGATAAAATTGGCCATCGTGGTCGCCATATTAGAAGTTTGGTTTCTTAAATTAATCACATCCATATTTTAAAAACAAAACTATATTTTTAAAAACAACACAAAAATCTCTATTATTAAAATAATCACTGTTTTTAGCTTAGAGGATATTTTCGCAAGCATGAGTTAATATTTGAATAGGGAATATTCGTACACAAGCATTCAATAAATATTTTATATTTTAATCTTCAATCATTCTTAAATATATTTTATTTATTATTTTAATTTATAATTTTATTGAATAAATAGTTAAACATACATGGCAATGATTTAATTATAAGATAACGCCAATCAAACATTTTTTTCACGATTAATTTCGACAGTTTTCCTGTCATCATCAGGTGGGATATAATACTTATTAAATAAAGGATTTTAAACAAATTTAATTATATATAAAAAATTTTTTATTTTATAAAAATATTATTTTTTTAAAAACTTTAACATTTAAAATTTAATTTAATAATTTAAAAATTTTAAAAATTTTTTATCAATTATTTAATTTAACACAACAAACAATACATACAATACACAAAAGCTTATTTAAAAACACTCAACACACAAGTATTTACAGCATTCTGCACATTAATTTTCGGATTCAATGATTTTATCAACAACGCCTCACAAATCACACGTTCCCAATAATTATCAAAGTTTTTTAATAAAATTTTAAAATCAGACATACCTATTTTAATCTTACAGCCCTTATTGTGCTCACCAATATGGGTCAAAGACTTCGGTCTACAATGTTCTCGAGCTCGAATACAGAGATGACGGGAAGTCTCTCCAATGTATGTGGCATTAC
>CAUHTR010008156.1:0-15596 GCA_959609185.1 Schmidtea polychroa | reverse complement strand
TAAAATTCAACAATTTGAAAATGGACTAATGATATAACTTCTTTGCTCTTATATATCAATATAACATGTTTTTAAATAAATCAGATTGATCTAAGATTAGGAATTCGTCATTTAAAATTGGTTGATCGTTATTAAAATCCACGAATAAGAGATTTTTAAAAATATCCGTTTATTAATGGTATGATATTGGGGCCCCTAATTTAAACCCAACTAGCGTGGAATTCGAAAGAATATTTTAAATTTCATGTATGCAATTTTATAGATTGAATAAAAAAATAAAAAGTCGAAAAACTAAAACTACAACAAAAATAAACGGCTCTCTCCGCTGTGGTTTTCCAGCTATTGTCTCAAGTTTTTATAGAAACCTTGACATTGCGAGGTATATTCATTTTTGGCGCCAGAATACTCTCCGAACATTGCGCGATTGATAAATTTGGATTTAGAATTTTCTCTGGTAGATATTTATTTTTTATCATTGAGAAGAATTGTTCAATCGGATTGACCTCTGGCGAGTACGGTACCAAAAACCTGCATACGATTCCATGTCTTCTAAACACATCCTGAACTTTAACCGACTTATGGAGCTTTGCATTATCCATTATCAATAGTTTATTCGGGTGTGGTCTAAAATGAGGCACCAAATTGTTTTCGATAAATTCCACAAAGGATTCAGAGTTGAAACTTCTAACCTTGCATTCGTAGGCTATGATTCCGTCAATACCAATGGTACACATTAAGCTCCTGTTTATATTTCTGTTTGCTGGAACAGTGACGTATGCTTTGGTATTTTTGGATGAATTGCCATACAATATTTGTGTATGGAGGTTGAATCCTGTTTCGTCTAAAAAAATTTAATTTTCATCGGCTACTTGTGATAGCTCCATAGAATATAGTGCACGAGCGTCTATTTTTGTGATCGTGTTTCTTTCTTTAGGCGCCAAAGTGAGCCTTTTTCTCGTTATATTCATTTTCTTTAATTTTCTTGAAACAGTTAATTGAGAAATTTTAGAGCCGTCTACTTCAGCAACGGTGTTTAGAATTTCAGATTGAACAAGACTATTGTTACAAGCGATAGAATTAAAAATAGTTTTTTCAACTGCTAAAAATATTTGATTCCCGTTCACAAGTTTTCTTCAGCATTTCAGCAGCTTCAGTTTCTTTTTCAATGAGTCTATTGCTCGAAGTCCCTTCGACCCTACAGAATGTTAATGAATCCGTCCCTCCTCCACTGAAACCAACCACGTGGTATCCATTAGCACTCTCATCATAGACTAGTCGGTACGGCCATAAAGGAAAAACAAAAGAGCCCAAACACGGATTCGACGTCGAGAAAACTAATCAGTCTCCCAGATAGTAAAGGAATTTTACCAAAACATCGACCCTAGTTAAACGTCCAAAATCCCGTGCACGAGAAAATGATCCAACGATTTGACTTTTTTGTTTATTTTTAAGTTAATTATAGTATTTACGTATGTTTTGTTCTTCATGAATTATGATTGTAAAGTACTTATAGGGTTTTCCAACAAAAGAATATATATTTAGGTAGGCTTTAAAAGGACATCTCTAGGAAGTTGAGCGTTTGTGTCTTCTATCGACACCTTGGACCTTGGGAATTTGCGAACTTAGCAGGCCCAGAAGGTCTTCATCTTTGTTTTTGGGCTCCATCGAGTCTAAAAAATTTAATTACTTAAATATTGGAGTAATGTATAAAGGCACAAAATAAAGCGGAATGAGGATAATAAAAAATAAATGAAAACATCCAAAATACAAAAGGTTGAAAAATGATTAATATTTATAAAGTGTAAAATTATATCAGTCGGGAATGGTTAAGGTATGAAATCATGAGAAGAATCCAAAACAATAATAAAAATTAAGTGGAGGGTCCTAGAAAAAGTTATAATAGAAATAACAAACTAATTAATTAATCGCTAAGGGAAAGCCGAGTCAGGCGGGAAACTCGAATGATGAAGGAAACCCGGAGCGCACTGAAAACCCAGCTATAATAGTAGGCAATCATCGAAGGAGGGTTGAAGCGAACCCGACCTAGCGCCTGTTAGGAATAGAAATTTGTAGGATTCCGATAATCTCCAGCAGATTTAAAATAATGTTTACCCAATATCGTATAATGCATTTCAGTAAAGTATAAAAGATTTTTGTGTATTTATCTATGTAATATATCTTAATATTAAATTTTGTTAAGATATTTCTGTTGAGGTTGTAAAAGTTAATTATTCTTAAGTGAGGTTGAAAAATTAAATTATGTTAAATTGAATAGTTTCGAGTAAAAAGAAAACCGAATGGCAAAGAAACATGACGAAAACAGAAGGGTACAATCAAACACGAAATGGGAAAATTTGCAAATCTGAGGAATTGGAATAGAGGGAATGGTGAAGAAGTCAGTTAGCAAGAAAAAGTTTAGAAAGTGTCAAAAAACAGGCAAATATGGAAAACACAATATTAATTAATTGGGAGAATAAAAAAGCTGGGAATTTAGAGGGAAATTAGCTAAACAGTCTAATAAACGAGGGTAAACACAAGAAGTGGAATTACTAAGAGTCAAACAGAAATAATTAATTAGAGAACGATGACTAAGGATAAGTCGTAAGAGAAAACCAATTAGGTCAAAACGGAGCAATTACGACGATTATTGGAGTAAGTAGTATGGAAACTCCAAATTCATATAATCTGCAGTAGCCTCGGAGAAAATGAGAGTAGGAAATTTGAGGAAAAGAAACTAAAGCGAAAAAAAAGTAAATACAAAAGTTACTAAAGAGTTAGGACGAACTAGAACATCAAAGAATTCGGATCAAAGAGTGGAATAGAAAGTAAAAAGGTGAAACTATTTTAAATCTCACAGGGTCGAGACTTTCCGGAGTGAAGCTAGATCAGGCAGTGTAAACGAAATTGTTGTTAATTAACAATTGGTATCATTTATTGAGAGTTGTAAATTTGTTATAAACAAATATACGTTGGAAGTTTGTGTTTTATCGATTATGGGACACGTGTAGTCAGAGGTACCAAACTGTCGGCTTTTTATCATACAATCCTACATTTCTAAGGCCGGGTAGTCTTTTTTATAAAACGGATATCGGGATTATCTGGCGGGGGAATGTTATGTTTTTCTTTTGTACATTACAACAATAGGCAATAAACGATAATTTTCAACTCCAAATTTTATTATGAAGCGTAAATTAAGAAAAGAATCATCTTTTTCCGATTCCAACTTCGTATATTTTGGCATAATTTCTGATTTTTTTAATCAATGTCATTTTTTTATTTCTATTTTTTATTGATTTTGGAATCTCTACAGTAATTTGAAAATTTTTGATCGAATATATATTTTTAATTATTTTTATTATAATTACCATGTTATTATTGTTAATTATGTTATTATTCAATTCTTCTGTCATCAAATAAATTACTAAGACTAAACTAATAAACAAATATTCTGGGACATTTTCTTTTTATAAATTTTAATTTCAACCAAATATCAACATACCGTAACAATAGCACATTCATACTTGAATTGCAATTTATTAAAATTATTATATTTTAAAATAATTTAAGTTTCACTTTTAATTTTACAAAATTTAATCATGAAATAATTTTAATTTTAACTCACAATTATCAAAAATAATACTGAATAATTACACAGAAAGGGAAACGACGTCCACACACTGTGAAATTCGAAACGCCAACACATGGAAACAAACTAAAGTCAACTTTACAAAAATAAATAGAAAATGAAAATATATATTGACATTAATAGCAATAAATCTATATTTTGTGTTGGGTTGTTTGATTTGATACTCAAGAACATGGGTGGAGCTAAATACAAATTTAATGGAGACTTCAATTAGCGTTTAAAGATAAAAATTTAAGATAATTAATATAAAATAATGAGCGTCCATTTTATTACAGGGATTTGCATATATAACATTCCACAATCGCATTGATGCAGCGAAAGCTATAGAAGGTGTTAACGGCTTTGGTTATGATCATTGTATTTTGCAAGTCGAATGGGCAAAGTGAATACAGTGAAAGAAACTAGATTCCTTTTGTCCTATTTGATTTTATCAATGATTTGAATTAAATCTTGTATAATAAATATTTTGTTCAACACTTTTTGATGAGTTTGTTTTTTCTAAAATCATAATTCCAATATAAAATTTGTCCGTTGTGTCAGATATTTTTCAATATAACCTTTATTTTAGTGTTGTGTTCATTATTTCATAACATTATTTCATTAGATCTTTTGTTTTTTAAATAATTTTAAGCACTACTCAATATGTATTTAAAGTTTGTCTTATAAATAAATTGTTGATGAGTCTTTATTATTTTGTTTATGAAATATTTATTTAAGTATTAATAGATTAATTCTTGTTTTTCTGATTGGTGAAATAAGGTAATTGATAGAATTATGGTGTATATTTATATCTACCATACCCTAAATATTTGTGACCATCGTGACTACATACGTTGACTTTACCACTTGGCAGCGTTGGTACTGATAATATAAATTGGTGCTCGTCTATAAAATTTGAGCTTCATTCCTAGAACCCTTAATTCCTAAATGAATATATGGTCAATTGGCTACTCTATTCACACTCACACTATCAAAGACTATAAGATGTGATATGATAATATTTGCCAATTTATCCTTTCGTGTGATTATTTGTATTTCTATAAAATATTTCGTCATGGTATTATACACTCGTTTGCAATGAATAAATGCATCCATAATGTTAAAGTCAATAAGTTTATATTATATAAACACAAACTTACCTGTGTGTTGATTTTTAGAGTTGCAATGAATAAATATAATAAATAATAATAAATCACTATAATAAATAATTTACAGAAATTTTTAGAAAAAAAATTTAACGAAAATTCCGAAAACTCAACTTTGACATAATTTCATAAGATTTATTTTCAATTCTTGATAAATTTAATAGTTTTTTATTATTTCACATTGTCCTGAAATTTCTTTGTCAACTTTATTTCTTAATCTTCTGTATTAATCTAAATTTAAAAATTAATATATCCCTCGAAAGGAGATTCAACACTTTTTGTAATAAAAATAGATTTTTTTGGATAATAATAAATATTTGTCAATTAATTAATTATAAAATAATAGAATTTCTGTAGTATCGAAATAAATCCAAATTTTTATTGATAAATACCTAAAAATCTTGTAAAAATTAATTATAAATAATTTATAATAGAAAATGTTGAGAAAAACTAATATTTAAGAGCTTGAATAATGACCTCATATCTATATGAATAAAAATTCAAACTTTAAAGTTTATTTTAAATTTTAAAAATTACTTGGAAGCCATTTCTAAAATGGCTAAAATAAATAAACTTACCAGCTGTATTTAATCACAAATTATGCGTCATCGATAAATGATCGTATACACCAACCCATATTATAATGCGTTTATTCATTGCAAAAGGGTGCAAGGAAAGGCTAGCTAACAAAAATTAAAATTTCGTATAAATTTTGAACTATTCAACTTTTGCAGAGCCGGTTGCTAAACTTGCTGCAATTGATAGGATTTCAATAAATGAAATAATTAAAAGTGATTTTATACGCATAATTAAGATTTTAACCTTCCGAGAAATCTTTCATATGTTATGGAATTAATATACTCCCATTATGGGAAAGTAAAATTGAAATACATTGAACAAAATATAATATTGAAAACTAAAATATAAAGATTTCAATGGATAAATGGTCAATTTTAAGTGCACGTTGATATTTAAACGTGCACCTATATAGTAACGAAAATTCGTATTACTTGGGACTGACAAAAATACGTAGCAATTGACCACAGAGATCGTTTTAAATTTAGCTGGCAATATGATAAATCATTTAAACTATTATTCGAGAAAGGTGTGATTTCTGTATCTAACAAAATCACTGAAGTTGCTGAAGAAGTCGAATCATCAAAAGTAGTTGTTAAAGTTGAAGAAACCGAACAAATCGATCAAGGCCAATCAACAGATGTCATAAATTAATATTACATGTTAATATATAATTTTATCTTATTACAGTAGATTTTTAGTTTCTTTGGTCACCATACTAACATAAACCCGGTAAAATAAGCAATACGCAACACTAAAATCTATTCCCATTTATTTTTCTGACAAGTATTCCTAAATTTTTCGATTTAAAATTGTTTTTTAACTTGAATTTTAAGTGGTCATTGTGTTATCAAAACTTCATCGGTCTTCTTCGAATTTTGACACTATGATGCGTACATCAAATTTGTATCCTAAATCCCTAAAAAATACTTCGAATAGATCTGTCTCCACTATCAACCACAACTCATCGTTTTCAGGCCTAATGGCATAATGCACACTAAAGCTAATTTAAGTTAAATGTTTATATAATAATTTTAAAGAGAAAAAAAAATTCATTATTTTATTAAATTTAAATGAATTTTAAACTTTAGAGCAGATCAACTTTGATTTAAAGTTGATTAAAAAAATAATAAAACTTACCAACAATTTGTTTAAATATATTGTTCGTATATATAATTATGTAAGTTTGTTATTATTAAAATTTATGTACATCATTTTTTTAAAAATAATGTCAACGTGTTTCGAATCACTGTTTCAAGTTTTAATTGAAAATTAAGTAATTCGATATAAGAACGAAATGAAAATCACGATAAATTTTTATTTATCGCTTTGCATCATTTCAACATTTGAGATAAAATTTCTTTTTCATTCTACATTAATAAGTTTATTAATATGATATATCCAACTTTGCATTTCATCTTCATCATTATTTACCGATGTCAAATAGTAATCTCTTCGATCGCCACCATTGTCTGATTCAATTAAAATTCTTTTTTTATCTTCTATATGTATTGGATATGATATTTTAGTAATTTTATTCAAGTCTATTGAGCCTAGAAAATTATGAAATGAATATAAAATTTTAAAAGTTACCTTTGGGGTACCTCAAATCTTCGTGATTTAAAAAATAGTCGAAATATGTTATCATATTTGTGTTGTTTGTGTGAATTATAAAGTATCTATTTCTATATTTCTAAATCAGGTATAAATTTTTAAAAATTTGAAAAATATTTTACTGATTGAAACCCGAAAAGAGTTGATTGTTTTCCATTTTTAATTGGTGGTGATTTTATTAAATATCCTTGCTTGTGAATCTCGTAATCTGCTGGATCCAATGGGTACATTCTATCAACAGATAATTTCTTTTTAGTCGAAATTCTCCAATTAGTTCTCATGAGTTGAGTAACTTTTTAATTTCAATAAATATTTTTAAATGAAAAACGGTTGAATTATGAATTATATAGCACAAATCAGATAATTTAACTCACGTGAAAAGCAGTTGTGCTCATTATTGATTGGAAATGGAAATAGTAACAAAAGCTTTCAAATTGGTTTTTACATATCGGATCATTTCAATATACTAAAAATATACTATTTTAATATATAAAAGCTCTCTTTATCTACCGGTCCATAATTGTCAAATTTTATGATTTTATTTACATTTATTAATACACCAAATCGCAATTGATTAACGTTTTATTGGCATTAAATAAGATTCAGTTATTGAGTTTCCGTGGTTTTAATATAAAATTTTATGTAATTAAAATTATTTATTCTCATTTTTTTTTCATTTATAGCTATTTTAGATCAGATTTTATCATAAAAAAGCATTACTTAGTGTAATGTACAGTCATATCCTTTTTTATTCCTAAACAAGCTTACGAGACGCGTTGCTATTTCGTTGAGCGTATGTCGCGTTTGAATATGGAAAAAGGGACTATATAGCGATAATTTACTATACGTTCCAGGAAAGTTGGCCGCAAAGCGAAACGCCGCATAACAAATCAAATGTTGTACGTAAATAATATGCCTTAAAAGTGGCTATTGCACCTTGATCCATTGGCTGGATTCATTTTTTTCACACTTTTGGCCGTATAACGAAACATTTTAGGCCGTAAATCGAAAAAGTGCCGTAATTAAAGTAGGCCGTTATAGCGAAAAGCCGTATAGCGAGGTATGAGTGTACTAACAAAGTACAAATAACTAACCTAACGTTATAATACTTAGTAATTTTCATTTATTTATTAAATTTCAATCTTTCTATGTATTCTATTTTAACACATCACTGTTTTCTATGGCCAGAATTGATATTGAATTGGCTCCGCGACATTAAATAGACTCTTACACTAAAGAAAGATAGTGGTGGGTTACTGATGATCAAAAATTTTGCTCTTTAGTGCTGTTACCAGCGTAACCCAAGATACAACATTGTTTACCGCTTGATACCCGTTGAACGATCAACGTTGGTACTGTATCAAGAGGGTGAGTGCTCGCAAAAAGTGAGCGCCCTACTTGCACTGTAATTGTCGAGCACTCTAATGGGTTCACGGACTATCGTTAGAAGATATATGTCCGATTTACGCAGGTCCCTTATTATAATTACTTTCTCAACTATGCCTATACAAACTTTCTATCCTCAAACGATCATAAGTCATCAGGAATCATACATTAATCTATTAAAACCTGTTCATACAATACCACATCTAAAATGTTTGAATATAAATTAAGTGAAACATAACCATAGTTTATTAAACATACCTTAAGAAATGTTTGAGAATAATGAATTTAATTAGAAAATAATCAAAAAAAAACAACTTAATAAACTGAAACAATAGAAATGATAAAGACAACACGCATTCCCCACGATAACCTGATCAAAAGAAAATTTCAATTTAATTAAGTTAACTTAAAACCTATTTTAACATAATCCAAATATCACTTGTAAACAGGGCCGGATCTATGGGTGGAGCGAGGGAGCGACCGCACCAGGCGCCAGAATCACACTGAAAAAAAGGCGCCTTTTCGATCAAATTGAAGAATAATTATTCTCAACAAAACTATCATACTGACTGTTATTATAACACGTATTTCTACATAATAATCTATATTTTGATAAATTTGCATTTTTGAGCGCTTTTCCTCTATATATATATATATATATATATATATATATATTATTACAATAATGTTAAATTTTTATTGAACAAAATTCAAATTTTTCACATTGCTTTGAAACTGTCTCTTTATTAGCGAAAAATCAAATTTAGACTTTAACAATATAGGCGCCTTTTCAAGAAGTTTGCTCCAGGCGCCAAAATAGTACCATCCGACACTGCTTGTAAATTATGGGTAATATTAATATATGAAGTTAAATTCATTAAAATCATACAAGTTCTTATGAAGAGTAAATAATTCTAATTTACTTAAATTTGTAATTTATAATATTCCTCAAATGACCAAATCAACTTCCTAATATACTTGAATTCATTATGTTAAAATACTAGAAAAAGTTGGTAACTAATAATTTAACCAGAGTAATGGAATTTTTATTTCATTATTACTTTTCGTTTTGTTAGAGTTATTTAACGTTTTTCCAATTTTCGTTGTTTTATTACATTAATTGTAATTAATGTTAAATAACAATTTTCAAATAAATATATCAATATAATTAGTTTTGATATAATAATGTAAATAAATTAAAATATTAAATATTTATATCCTAAACCTTTTAATAATATTTCAGGAATATTAGTATTTGGCCGGATTTTTCGAAACAATTCTATTCATCAATAATATATTATTGCATCTCGAATGAGCAAAGATCGGTTGACAACACTAATGAGAAAATTGTAATTAACTTCCTTAATTTAATTAATTAACTTCATTAATTTCCTTAGCAATCGAGTTTATAATAATTCAATGAGATACGAAGGTTTGATTGCCCCAAGGTCAGTTCCACCAACTAATCTTCCTGGCGGAATTATCTGACAATGACTACTCAAAAAGAGATGCAAGGAATATAGTTGGCGATCCAACATTATTACGTCAAATCAATATGCAAGTCATTGAACCAAAAGGAACGAAGCAGAAAATAAGGAATTACCCAGAAGTCTTCCAACTCCAGGAAATGTATTTCATTGGGATGGTCCATCAACCGTGCTCGAAGGACCTTGGCATGACTATGATTCAAAGAAACAATTATGTGAATAAATTTGATGATCGAAATCAATAAACTTAGTCTTTGTTTTTCTTTTTCTTTTTTTGATCTAGTTAAAAATAAATTTAGTCTCTTTTTGATTTAGTTAAAAATAAATCCAATAATTTTAATAAATTAATAAATGATTCTACTAAATTACTTCAGTAAACTACTCTATCCTCGTTCCATCACCTTAAAGGGGTTGTGACCATCACATAACAGGGGTCTTGAGGGGAAGGTTATCGTATTTTCATAAGGTTGTTTTATAAATCTGTATGTACATACACACATCCACATATACATACATATACACCCACACATATATACATATATGGATATAATTTAAATTAATAATATTGATGTCGTTTTCAGGGGGGGGTGTTACTAAAAATAGATTTTTGTGATTTTCCGTAATTTTATTGGAAGATAGGGCCATTGAAACTAAATTTAGAGATAGGGGAATCCCAAAATCAATAATTGGTTTTATAATTTTATTTTTATGAAATAAAGATAATTATTTTAATAATATAATAATAATAGTAATGATAATAGTAATAATAATAATAAGAGTGGTAATGTTAATGGTAATAATACTAATAATAATAATAATAATAATAATAATAATAATAATAATAATAATAATAATAATAATAATAATAATAATAATAATAATAATAATAATAATAATAATAATAATAATATTAATAACGATAATAATAATAATGTTAATAATAATAATAAATGTAAGTTTATATTTTTACAAGATTCCCACATATGGGGGTATCATTTACGAAAAATTATGGAATTATTTTTTTTTTGGTTTGGTTTGAAATATAATTTAACTCTATACGAAGATGATATAATTCAGTTTACCTAAGGAATAGTTAATGGCTACATGATTTGAAGGGGGGTCATTTATGAAAATTTTCAATTTATATTTTAAAATATAATATAAGTTAAATATATATTAAGATAAGTTAATTTAAAATGCTTAGGTAATGGGTAATGACTGTATAATTTTGAGGGGGGTCATTCATGAAATTTTACAACTTATATTTTTTATTATAATGTAAGTTAAATATATGTTAAAAATAAGTCAATTTAGTATATTTAAGTAATGGACAATGAATGTATAATTTTGAGGGGGTCAGCTATGAACATTTCCAATTTAGAATTTTAAATATACTATAAGTTAAATATATATTAAAATAAGTTAATTTAGGGTATTTATGCAATGGATAATGAATGTATAATTCGGAGGGGGGTCATTTATGAACATTTACAATTTATATTTTAAAATATACTATAAGTTAAATATATATTAAGATAAGCTAATTTAGTATATTTAGGTGGTAGTTGATGACTATGTGGTTTATGGGGGGGTCTTTGATGACAAATTTTTCAACTATAATTTTAAAAGTAATCTAAATTAAGGATATATATTAAATAGTCTAAATGAGTGTATCAGGTAGTGGTTGATGGTTATATGAATTAAGGGGGTCATTTATCAAAATCTTCCAAATTCATATCGTAAAGGTAATGTATTAATGTATTTAGACAATAATTAATGGTTAGGTGACCTGAGGAATTATTAAGTTTGATAACTGTACATATATAAGTTAATTTATTGCTATATGTATTGTTCTCGCCAAATGTATAGTTTGAGGGGGGTACTTATGAAAAAATGTAAATTATACTTTATAAGTTTCAAATATACGTATATAAGTTAGATTATGAATCTGGACATTTATTTCGACGATTTCGTAACTTGGGGGGGTATTAATGAAAGATTACAAATTATACTTTATAAGTTCAAAATGTGCAATTATAGTTTGGAATATTTCTTTGAACATGTGTTTTGGCTATTATACAACCTGAGTGGGTATTTAGGGAAAATTTTATAAATTATAGTTTTATGAGTTTATTATACATGTATGTATTTTAGATTAATATTTTTAACATTGATTTTGACTATTATACAATTTGAGAAAAAAAAAATAAAAATTTTCTTAGAAAATTAAAATACATACTTAAGAGAATCTAGCATATATATAACTTATATTAATAATCCTAAGGTTTTTCTTATTGCTACACCTCTTAGGGGTGGGACAGTTGTACTTGAAAGTCTATATTTTCCTTGGTTTTGATTTATGCTTTATGTTGAAATAATATTTATGCTTGTAAGTTATCCATGTAGCCTTGTTTTGGTTATGATGGAGAACAGTTTTAACGTAGATCTATTTTGTGGATCCCTATATCATATCTAGAGAAATTTATGCCTGTAAAATATCATTTCAACAACTTTTGAGTCGAATGAAAAGCACTTTTAGTGGAAAATTGTTTTTGTTATGAATCTGTATATTGTAATTACATAACATTTGTGTCGACAATTTACTTTTTATAGCTATTCAACTTAGTGTAGAATAATGTGAAGATGTTGCCCGAACTTATAAGTTATAGATATAATATTAGTAGTTTATAGATAAAGAGACTTTGTCAATATGTCTACGGGAATTTGCGCATACCAAGACCATTACGATAGAGAAATTTAGTTTTCATCAAAATAGGTTATTTTGTGGGCATCTATAGATATTAGTTCGCTTACCAGTGCGATTGAGATTATATCATCTTAGGTCCTACTCATCGCATGAACTTTAGGTTGCAGTATTCTTACAGGGAATAGTTCAGAATTTTTAAGTCTTTAATTGCCTTAAAAATTTTTGCGCAGGGATCTCCCTGTTATTTTGAGTTAATTAGTTTCTTAGGTTCACCTCGACTTTATCGTTTAAGAGGGATTCGTTTAGAAATAACCAGCTACACTAACATGTTCTATTGTGTGAAATTTGAGTCAGGGGATATTCCCCGTTTATCAGTTCCTAATGTTGTGTGCAAAATAGTATAATTTAAGTGTTATTTTAGATATGTAAGTTAACGAAAAGGTCAATTTAATTAAAATTTACCTACTTTCCCGACTACACTGAGTACGGTACGATAGGCCCTATTGTAATATGTATCCACAATTAGTTTCCCATAATTATTTCGTCCGCATAGTCCCTGTGACTATGCCAACTACCAAGAAGGATTTATACGCCCTACTCATGGTTAAACACCAATAGTTCGTGGCGACCTCTGGTTAAGATTATGATTTTAGTGCATGTAGGGTCGATGACCCGAAATTATTATGAACTGTGCATTCATAAATGATAAAGTGCATAGGTGCAGGTTTGGCTGGGATCTCGCTTCAAAATCATTGATAACCGACGATCTCATTCAAATCTACACCTCTATAATTAAATAGAAATAATGAAAACAAAGTTTCAATAATAATAATTTATAATTCACAATGAAATCGTTTTTACTTACAATCTCAGAAAAATCAAAATCAAAAATTTGGCATAAGAGCAAGCATTTGCATTTGCATTTTTTTTGCTTAAAAAGTGACGAAATGTGTTAGTTTATATAGCCTCTGTTTGACGTGTAAGTATACATGCGTGCATTGATGCAGTAAAACAAATTCAGATTATTTTAATTCTCGAACATTCGATTTTTAATTTTTATCGATTTTGATGGCGATTTTTCAGTAAGAATTTTTGTTTTTATTTTTGAAATTTTATTTTCGAATTATTTTTTATTAAATTTGCCTCCATGATGGATTTCAGCATTTCCAGAACATTCCATGCTAAATTTAATCTATTTCTTATTTTTAAATTGTTTTTTATGATTTCTTTTCTAAAATATTTATTTTTTAAACTAAAATATTTATTTTTTATAAATTTTATTGGGTCGTTTGGCCGTCATGATGGATTTCGCCATTTTTATGAATTGTTCTGGATTTTTATTCAAAATATCGATATAATTTTCTTTACGTAAGATTTTATGAAGATTTTCTTTAATTTTCTTTTTTAATTTTTACTAATCGCCTTTATTCGAATTTGTTTTTTGTTGTTTTATGTCTTTCGGTTATATTTGAGTAAGTTTTCGTGTAATACTTCTTGCTCGTGTTTTATTTTATTTTTAATTCAGATGTTTTATTTTTGGGTATATTATCTCTCTATTATCATTGTTTATTTGGTGTTTTATATATTTTTATTTAAATAAACTTAATGCTGGGTATGCGTGTTGTGTACTGACACATTTCGTCCCATTCCCAACTTTGGGTCTAGAAATCAGTTCTAGCCCAACAATAGAAAAAATCCCTGTTGGAAGATATTCTCACAAGTATCCGTGATTCATCTATTACAATTAACAGTCCGAGTCGCCGTATTGTGTCTATCTTATAAAGTATTATTTATTAAAAATCGCCACTCGCACATCTTTTTCACTATATATTTCGATAGCATCAATATCATCATCAGGTTACCTACATTCACGACGGATGAATAACTATAATATATTGATAATATATAAACAAATTATAAAATTTATAAATTTTAAATTATAAATAAAAATTTTAAACAATTATTTTTTTTTAAATAATTTTCAATAATCAATTATATTTAAACTTTTAAAATTATTCAAAAAATATTATTTTAATTATTTTTTTAATTATTTAACATAACTATTATTAATATACATCAACATACAAAAACTTAATTAAAAACATTCATCACACACGTATTCACTGCATTCTGCACATTGATTTTAGGATTAAAAGTTCTTATCAATAATGCTTTACATATCACACACTCAAAACAATTATCAAAGTTTTTTGATAAGATTTTAAAATCAGACATTCCTAATTCTCTCATATAGACTTTATTATGATCCTTAATATTGGACATTCCCTTCGGTCGACAGTGTTCTTGAACTCGAGTACAGAGATGACGGGAAGTCTCTCCAATGTATGTTGCATTACACCTATTACATGTAAATTGATAAACAAGATCCGAACACAATCGAACCGGTGTTTGAGATTTACTAACAAACATACTACGTACTTTGCACGATTTTGAAACAATTCTATAATTCAATGTACCCAGCTGTTTACCAATCTTTCTTTTGAAATCTTTATATCCTTCAGAATACGGCAATACCATCGTATATTTTGGCTCATCTTGTTTGTTAGTATCAATACTCATATTCACTACATCATTCGACATATCAGTCAATTTACATTCATTCATACTACGATCCTTAGCCTTATTCATACATTTATCAACAGTCTCTTTCAACGTTAACAACAAAAACCGTTTTGAGTAGCCATTCTTCACCAGTAATTCAATTAATTTATCTACACTTTTTACTGAATTTTTAAAAGTGGAAGATAAACACTATGATCAATAGTGATGATGATAGTGATGCTATCGAAATATATAGTGAAAAAGATGTAAGAATGGCGATTTTTATTAATAAAATCTTTACCGTGTTTATTTAAGTATTATTTATTAATTAATAAAATTGTAATTTTGGGTTAGTTATCTGTTGGTTTATTATTTTATTATCATTAATATTATTATTTGAGTTGTAATACACATTACACACAAGCATCCTGACTGTCCGCCACATATTTTTACTGGAGACGCTGTCGGGCTCT